>JAWNOM010000415.1:0-34612 GCA_035045965.1 Drosophila aldrichi | reverse complement strand
CACAACAAGTATGAAAGCTCAAGTCGAGTCCGCTCGACTAGCAAATCCCCTGAACAAATTATTGAAACAGCAGAGAGCGTTCCCTCGTCACCTGAAGCTCGACTGTAACGAGAGAGACAGTACTTGAGTAAAAGTAAAAGCAAGGAGAGAAGCAGTGCAGAAGATCATAAAAGTTGTCTATGTGTATGCAGCAGCTCTCATTTAGTATTTGTATTTAGGTAAAGAGAAGCTAGAATGCTCACAGCAGCAGAGAGCGTTACAGTGCTTGAGTAAAAGTAAAAGCAAGGAGAGAAAAAGAGCAAAAGATCATTAGAGTTGTCTATGTGTAGGCAGCTGCTCTCTTTTGGTATGTGTATGTGTAAAACGAAGCTAGAATGCTCACAGCAGCAGAGAGCGTTCCCATTGGTCACTTGAAGCTTGACTGCAATGAACGCTAATAGTGGGCATATATAAAGCGCAGCAGACTTATAGTTGTAGTAGTAGAAGTAATGGTTATAGTAGTAGGACTTATAGTAATAGTAGTAGGACTTATAGTTATAGTAGTAGGACTTATTGTTATAGTAGTAAGACTTATAGTTATAATAGTAAGACTTATAGTTATAGTAGTAGGACCTATAGTTATAGTAGTAGAAGTAATGGTTATAGTAGTAGGACCTATAGTTATAGTAGTAGAAGTAATGGTTATAGTAGTAGGACCTATAGTTATAGTAGTAGAAGTAATGGTTATAGTAGGACTTAAGTTGTAGTAGTAGGACTTATTGTTATAGTAGTAAGACTTAAAGTTATAGTAGTAAGACTTATAGTTGTAGTATATTAAAAGGCCGTAGCTCGAAAAGCTTTAACAAGTCGAGTCCGCTCGACGAAATACCCTGAGCGAATGCTTGAAGCAGCAGAGACTGTAACGAGCTCTACCTAGCGTCTGGTTCAACATTTAAGAGAGTCAATACTTGAGTAAAAGTAAAAGTAAGCAGAGAAGCAGTGCAGAAGATCATTAAATGTGTGTGCATCAGCTCTCTTTTGGTATGTGTATGTGTAAAACGAAGCTAGAATGCTCACAGTAGCAGAGAGCGTTCCCATAGCTCACTGGAAGGTCAACTGCAACGAGCGCTACCTGCCGTCGGGCTTCACATTTGAGAGAGAGAGAGAGAGAGAGAGAGAGAGAGAGAGAGAGAGAGAGAGAGAGACAGAGCTTGAGTAAAAGTGGCTTCACGTATATAAAAGGCTGCAGCTGCAGCATTTCTTCAGTCTTCCAGGCCTGATGGGGTAAAGCAACGAAGTGGAGTAGAGCGTGTGATCGATCTGCTTAGCATTAAAGACGTAGAGGAACTACGTAGACGAATACGTGAATTAATTACGTAGAGGAAATAAGTCGAGAAAATACTTAAAAGGAAACACATACGTAGAGGGCATATTTAGAAGAAATGGACAGACAGATAAAGCCAAATCATCAAGAATATATGTATATACCTTGTGGGGTCTGCAACGCCTCTTTTGCCTGTTACAGACATTTCAACAAAACCATTATACCCTGATTTCCCATTTTCAATGGGTTCAGGGTATAAAAAGAAAGAAATATTTAAAAAATCTGCAAATTATTTAAAAGGAATTCGTTGCAGAAAAAAAAAAAAAAAAACAAATTACGAGAGAAAATAAATAAATAAAATAAAAAATATAGTTTTAAAGCAAACATTTTTAAAGTATTTAAATTGAAATTTTAAATTTATATACAGAAGCAAAAAAAAAAATGAATAAAAATAAATTTTAACATATATATCCACAAAAAATGCCATACAAAATTGTCGAAATTTTCTTTACTTATATTTTAAGCAATATAAATAAATCGTTGTCAACGAGCTATAGACACTTGCAGCTTTTCATTTCTGTCTTTCTATTTGTTTGGCTCAGCTGCCTGTGGGTCAGTTTATGGCCCCAAGATAAGCAATAAGTAGCCAGACGATAGAGAAAACAAAACAAAACGAATGAAAAAAAAATCAAGCAAAAAAAAATGTCAAATAATTTAATAAAGAAAATGTGCCCAAAAGTCAGCGACCCAGTGACCTTTTTTTTCTGCTCTCTTTTTAGCTGAGCCAAAAATGGTCAGCATAAATAAAAAATGTTACATTACACAATATAAACGACGCAAGGCGAAAAGGAAACGAAAACGAGAAAGAAAGAACAACAAGCAAGGGGATATTCACTCAGTGTGCTGCCAGAGAGCTGATAAAAAAAAACTGAAAGAAAAAAAGTCTGAAAACACTGTGAAAAACTGTGAAAATGTGTTGAACAATTTTCGAAGGAGTTCACACAAAAAGGTTATGCTCGCAATCAATTGGGGTCGGCAAACGTTTATGGCCCAAACATTTTTCAGTTCGAAACGTGGCTGTGGCTTAATTAGCTGCCACGTAGCAAACATAACTCACAAAGGTTAGCCTATTAATCTAAATTATTTCGTTGCCCGAGCAAACAAATTAAAAAAAAAAAAAAAATAAGAGAGAAAAGTATAATAAATAAATGTTGAACGGAAGCCAACGAAAAAGTCAACAAATTAAAAATGTTGTTTGGCTAGCAAGGGTCGCGACAGGACTCGGACAGATGTTGCAAAAGGACACGACCGAGAGTGCCTGACAAAAGTCAAGCTGAATCAATGGCTTTATTAAGCGCAAGCCTCTCCTGACAATGAACGATACAGAAACTCACATAGAAGAGAAGAGGAGATGAGATGAAATGATATAAATTCATATCTCTCTAGCGCACATCACAATATTTATCAACAATGCCCGAAGGGCGTTTATTGATTAAAAAATTTTCACAAGTCGGCGTCTGGGGAAGTTTTTGATGGTAGCATGAAGTGGGGGCAGGCAGACAGACAGACATAGAGAGAGTAAGGGAGGTAGTGGGTGGTGGGTGGCACTTGTTGACAGCCCCCCGCCATGGCCGGGGGCTACAATTTCAGCTAAGAGGTCGCCATTTTGTGGCCAAGAAAAACTTTGTTTTTTCTTCTTTTTGCGGCAACATAATTTTTAAGCTGCTCCAAATTTAATTAATAAACATTAATGTAATATCATTTCCATTTTTTGTTGAGGTTTTCTTTTTAACACGTGCTGAAAATCTGAATTTCATACATTTTACAGCGCTTTGATTCTGATTTTCGTAAACAAATAAAACGAATTGCCACAGGCCAAAAGGACTTACATTACGTGACGGCAAATCAAAGGAAGATGGAAGATGGAAGTGCTGAACGCTTTACATACCTGAAAAGAGCGAAAAAGAGAGCATAAATAAATTCAAATTTCAATTTAAGTTTTATTTAGAATATGCATATATTGAGCGGCAAATAAATTATAAAATAATAATCTCTTTGTGTCGTGAATTTAATAATTTAATTCGAATATAATTCATTTAAATTACTTGACAGAGAGTCAAAGCAAAAAAATGTTTAGTTTATTTTTTTTTTTTTATTTAAATTAAATTGTTAATATAAAGCTGAATACAATTTTATTATTCTATAAGAAATTATATTCATCTTTAATTATTATTATTTATTTTTAACTATGATTTGTCGTTTTTAATATTAATATATTTTTACTAAAAAATCACAAGCACAAAACTTACAAAATATATTTATTTTATTTTATTTATTTATTTTTTATTTTATTTATTTACTTTTTTTTTGTAGTAACTTAATATATTCTCTTTTTGAAGTAAAGAATTTCAAAAAAAATCATATAAAATTCATTATAAACTTTTTATTTAAAACTTATATTTTTCTCATTAAAAAAAATTATTTTAACTTAAGATAAGCAACGACGATCATATAAAAAGCAAAAGTTTAATTGCATTTTTTCACTTCAGCTATTTTAGATAAGAAGAAACGAAAAAAGTCGAACGAAATTTTCTATATTAAGATCGCTGTATGACAATTATCAATAATATAGTATGTAGTAGAGATATAGTAGGTGCTCGTCAAGAAATCAACAAAATGCGATAGGAATGTGTACTTAAGATAGCTCGAATGGATTGCTTTATAAACAACAATCAATATTGATTCAAAACGAATGATACTTTAATAATTTTCTTGCTAGATTTATATATAAATAAGCAGATAAGCATATTAGATTTCGAGATTTTCTGTCGAACAGATTTGATATACTATATCAAACTTTGCCAGAAAGTAATTCAAAACTCTACTCCGCTCCTACCTATAAAGGTAAATCGAAGTCTTGTAAATTTAGCCAAACATTTGTCAAGCGTAGCCCCCAAACCGTAGCTTCAATTGTCAGCCAGTCAGTAGTTATTATCAGATCTGTTGCAAGAGCCCTTCAGCTACTATCAAATGCGCAGTCATATCAAAGCGCAATTACATGCAGCACGTAGCACATAAAATCGAATTGGAAAAAGAAAAAAATGAAAATGAAAATGAAATGAACAACGAATGCAGCTGAACGATATGTTGTTGTCTTTCAATCCTCAGTACTGATTGACGAGCTGAATGAGTGACTCGCCGACGTGGCTGACTCGCTGACGACTGTCTGACTGACAGATGTTTATCAGCAACATGGATTTTATGGCATTTCAACAGAAATCACACTATAAAATTGATAAAGCGTCAACAGACATGCGACACTTGTAGTTCGCAACGCTTGAATTAAGGGTTCAACGTTGTCAATACATAAAAATAAAAAAAAAATATCAGACTTTGCGCTGAGTTCACGTAGCCAACTCTTTAGCATGTAAACGATTTTCCAAATTCCACTTAACTTGTATTGAGAAAACCAAATATATCTGAATATCTGTTACCTGATTATGAGTATATTACTTTCGAAAATGTATTCATAGCACGTCTCGATGTTCTTCATGAGCCTGAGAACTTGAGCAACTCTTGGATCAAAGTGTCAATCGATATGCGCAGAGACAGGCTAGAGGACATGGAATGTGGAGCCCCCCTGACGATTGCCCCTACAACAACAATTGCTTGTAGTGCAACAACAACAACAACAATGGCAACAAGCACTACAACTAAGTGACAACTTCATGAACTATTCAAAGCGTTTGACTGCACAGGTGCATAGCGACCTCGCCACATCCTGTTCCTGCTGCCGCTGCTCCTGCTGCCGGCTCCTGCTCCTGGCAGTTGCTGTGGTCAGCGTTTAAAGTGCACCGACTACGGCTACGCTGACGTCTATGGTTACGGCTTTGGCCATGGTCAGCTGCGTTGCTTTTGCGGCATGTCAGCTGTCAGCGTTTTGTTGACAGAGCCCGGACATTGGGTTGACCATAGCAGAACCCTAGCCGAGTTAATGCTACCAACTTTGCCTGGGGCTTAGCTCTTAGCTCTGCTGCTGGCGTTGAAAGCAACGCGTTAAATAATTGATTAACTCTGATTCAGAATGCAATAACAAGTTGATTTATTTTCGAGATAATTTCAGACAGAAATAACAATTCGACGAAGTGGTTAGACGCTCGAATTGCTGAAGTCAGATGGACAATAGATTGTGGCAGGGTTTGTGCTTAATTGAAAATAATAGAAAATATTTAGGTATATAACTTTAATTGGGTATCAATTTAATTTAGCTGGAGTGCTTGTATTTTATATTGTTAAATATAAAATAAGATAAATAAAGTGAGTTGCCTCTGAAAATTTATTTATTAATTTGTTTAATATTTTTAATTGTAGTATAAATTATATATTTATTAGCATAAATATTAATCAATTATTTTTGTATATTTAGCTATATATTTTTTTATATTTCTCTCTCTTTATTGTATGTACATATGTCTTTTATTTTATTTTACACATTTTTATCTTATTTAATTTTTGTTTATTTTCTCTTTTATGTTTATTATTATTAGTATTATTATTATTAGTATTATTATTATTAGTATTAGTATTATTATTATTAGTATTAATATTAAATATTAATAATTTTTTTATATTTAGTTCCAATATTTCTGATTATATTTCTCTTTCTTTATATTGCTTTCATTTTATATTACACATTTTAATTTTATTTTCCACATTTTTACTTTATTTAATTTTTGTTTATTTACTGTTTTATATTTATTATTATTATTATAAAAATTAATAATTTTTTTTGTATATTTAGTTATAACATTTTTAAAATATTTTTTTCTGAATTTATTTTTCTTTTTTTATATTGCTTTTATTTTATTTTTCACATTTTTATATTATTTAATTTTTGTTTATTTTCTCTTTAATATTAATTATTATTAGCATAAATAGTATATTCAATTATTTTTGTATATTTAGTTAAAATAGTATTTATATATATTTTTTTATATTTCTATCTCTTTATATTTCCTTTATTATATTTTTCACCTTTTTATTTCATTTAATTTTTATTTATTTTCTCTTTTTATTTTATTTAATTTTTGTGTATTTTCTCTTTTATATTTATTTTTTGTCATTCCATATTCAAGCACTAAATTAATTTAATTCGCTCAAACTGATTTGGCGGCAATCGCATTTGCGTATTTAAAATTCAATTAGAGGTTGCTCGGTATTGCTGCATTATGAGCGCAGTCAGACAGAAAGTCTGGCTGTCAGGCATGAAAATCAAAAAAAAACATTAACAAATTTACAACTGATTTAACAATAAAATTGCTGCAAAATTCAGCTGCAATGCGAAATAAATGGAAATAATTTTCGAAATAATTTACACAAAATCAAATTGTTCTTAATTATGCGCACAAATAAAGTGCTGCAAAGAATAAAAATATAAATACATACATATATGTATATATGTACGTATGTATGTATTTATTTGTTGCATGATGGGCGTGAAAAACATTTATCGGAAGTTTTTAATTTACATGAATATGCAAATTTTTGGTGTACTAAATGAACGCATGGAAAACCCGCACATGTTTAATAATAATGAACTGAAACTTTAATGAAAATTCAATGGAAATTTCGCTGCAGTGGAAAATGTTTAATCAAATTTGAAATGCATTTATCGGCGCCTTCTTTAAATGCGTTTAATGACTTTTAGCATTTCATTTAAGGGCTAGTCATGATAGTTGCGGTAGGGGCGTGGTGGTGGGGGGAGGGGGGACTAGTTGGCAGAGGGGGTGTCAGATTTTTTATGACGGTTAAACGTTTGACGCGCCGAATGAGTTTCATGTGCGTGCCGGACAATAAAAACCATTCGCTGCTTTTATTTTTATTATTATTATTGTTTTTTTTTTTATTTTTTATACACAGTCTGAAGTCATTAGAGTGAATGGGGTATATTGGAATTGTGAGCATTTATGTAACAGAGAGTTTATGTGATTATTAAAATTATTTATTTTTTTTTTAATATTTATTTAACATCATATAAACTCTTTTGTTCTTGAGCAAAACTTTTATAGGGCTAATGGGGTATATTGGAATTGTGGGAGTTTATAAAACAGAATAAATTATTAAAATGATATATATTTATTTTTTTTTTTTTTTAAATATTTATTTAACATCATATAAACTCTTTTGTTTTCAAGCAAAACTTCTTTACCTTACGAGTTAAGCTGAGCTCTTTAAGGTATTAACCTCATTAGAGAATTGTGAGAACTTATGATACAGACTATATAATTAATGTATTCAATATACATATATATATTAATTTACGTTTTTTTACGAAATTTCTAAATATTTTATTTAATTAATATACTCTTCTGAAGTAGAACTCTTAAAGCAACAAAGCCAAAGACATGGTCACATAGGTAGACAGGGTATATTCTAGTCAAGCACTACCAGCTCACAGTATATATTGTATTATACATTTCACATTTTTTAATAGCTGCCCTCATTTCAAGGTATCTCCTAGTCGCGCACACCCGACACACTTACTTGAATTTTACTTTTCTCTTTTTTTTTGGTTCATTTTTTAATTAGCCACCACATAAAAAGCCACCCCACACTGCGGCTGCAATGAGCCAGGGCAAGCCAGTAAGCCAACAGCCAGCATGTCGCACATGTGGCACGAGGCAGCTGCCCATGTTGTTGCAGTTGTAAGGTGTCTTTCAGCTACAGCTACCGTTATATATATATATATATATATATATATCTCTCTTTTTATGGCTATATTGCACGTACAATTTAATGTCCTGCACAGCGCCAACTGTCAACGAGCTCGTTGACGTTTTAAATTTCATTGCGAGATGCGGCAGCTACGGACTGTACCATGGTCAAGTGCCTCAGGGATTATAACTTGGAACAGCATAATTAGAAAGCACCGTCTGTAGGACAAAGCTAAGCTGCATTTAAAAGTGAGCAAAGCTATGATTTCTTCATAACTCCGCAACATTCAATATGCCTCACAGCTCCCTTGATCTATTCGAATTTGTATTGTGCACAGAAATGTATCAAGTCGAAGGTCATTTACTTTTTGATTCACGCCGCCCTCGACTTTTCGCAAGTCAAAGTTTAACAAGTAGCAATTAGGCAAAGACAAACAATACAACATATTTGTTATCAGCCTCGTTTGGCTCGGCGCTGATAAGCTCGAAGCTTGTTTTTCGCCTTCATGTTCTTGTTGTCTGTTTGCTGTCTGTCTCTCTGTCTCTCTGTCTGTCCGCTGTTTGCTTTACTTTGGCTTTGGCTCTTCGATTTTCTATGCTGAGCTGCCATTTGTTGATTGATTTCGTTTCGATCGAAGTGAAATATGCTAGCTTAAATTGTCTTTAAATGCAATTATTACACAATAAATTCTGGAATTGTCATTCGTATTTAATTACAAATTTAATTGTATTTTGCAAGGCTTTTTTATCATTATCATTTGTAATTATGAATATTATGCGACTTTGACTGATAAATAGATTGATTGCAGTATAAATTGATATTGATTGAAATTAAATTGATAAAAATACTAGTATATTTATATATATTTTACTATAAATAAATATGCATAGATAGTTAGGTAGTTAGGCAAACTGAATACCAAACTATATAAACTATCAACTAAATTTATTATTATTATTTACTGATATTATTTAAGTTTTTTGCACTATTTTCTCTGTAAGCATTCTTATTTAGCCTTTTACATTCTGTTATTCCTTACGTTTTTTTTTTTTTACCTTTACCTGCCTCATTCCATTAGTGCATAAAAATCAATGAATAAAATTTGTGTGTCGCTGCTTCTGGCACTCTCATTAATTGTGCAAATATTTTGCAAATAATAATAACTTTCTATATTGCGGCAATAAACAACAAAGTGGCAACATATTGTACACTCGAACTGCTTCATAAATAAAGTCGATGCAGCCGAATAGAGAGAGAAAAAAACAACATCCCAACACAAACAGAACTTGCTACAAATGTAGCTGCATTTAATTTATGCAAATGTCACTAAATGCTTTCAAATGCAAATAAAATAAAAAACGAAATTAAAATAAATAAATGCCAGCAAATTGCCAGCGTTTAGTACAAGGCATTCCGAGTGTGTGTTTTTTAATTCATTTATTATTTAAATGACAAATAAATAAATAATAGCACAAAGTGTTGGCATTGCGGTCTCTGTGCCATGAATTCCATTTAGTTGTCATTTATATGACGCGACATTTTTATGCCTAAACTTCCGTATAAATAATATTAATTCACGCCATTTTTTGTGTATAATAATAGACAAATGAACAAAACGCAAGGGTATTTGCATAAAGATTTAGAATTAAAATTTAATTCAGTGATTTGTCAGGCAAAATGGAAAAGCGAAATTTAAGTGAGTGGAAAAACAAATGGCAAAAATATTTAAATAAATACAGCTGAATATTAGAAAGAGATAAAAAAAAAATATTATTCAAATGTCGCACAGTTTGTTTAATACATAATAAATAAATTAAAAGCATTTGCAACGTGTCCAAACAATTAAATGCTATGAATTAATTTATGAACATGAACCGAGTCGTGAAAAAAAATACATATATACATATATATTTACTTAAATATATTTTCAATTGTATAAAAATGCAAAAATATATAAACAGTTGATTTATTTTATTTTATTTATTTTTTTACTTTTTTTATTTTTATTTTTATTTTTTTTATTTTATTTTTTATTATTATTTTTATTATTATTATTATTATTATTTATATATTATTTTTTTTTTTTTTTTTTTTTTTTGAGAATTGTTCAGTACTTATGTAACCAAAATTATTATTGAAGAGATGAAATGTTTTATTGTCAATTTTTTATTATTTTTTTATTTTTAATACATATTTATTTTAAAAATGTTGCTGAATTTTCTGTGCTTCACAAAAGAATAAATCATTAAGTCTGCTCCCACCAAAATTCATTATTAAATAAATTTCAAACAAAATACATAAAATAAATAATATTTTTATCTGCCCACCATAAAATAATATGAAGATTAAGAATAATTTTTATATAAAAGTTTTTGTTGAATATAAAACGTAAGCCATTTTTAATATCTTAACAAAAACTCAATTTGAATTATTCAAATAAAATTTCTTTTAATATTTACAAAAACCCGAATTGCAATTATTAAATTTTGTTGTGAACATTTTAAGAGTTATTTAAGGCAAACAACAAAGCGGAAATGCCTTCTTGACCTATATCAATAGCAGATAAGAGTTATGCACTACAAATGGTTTTTAAGTAAGCCAAGGCTTGTAAATTCAATAAAAGTAAAACCTATTTCAAAATCAAATCAAATCAAAACCACACATAAAGAGTAAAGGGTAAATAAAAAAAGCAGAATTAAATATGCAATAAATCTATATTAGAAGCAAAGTGAATTACAATAACAATTTTAGGGCACTCAAAAGTCGAGCTACAGCAAATATTTAAGTTCTTCTTTTTTTCAAGTAAAATGCTGACTCTTAACGAATACAAAGCAAGCACAATAAATGCGTTTAACACATGCCACGCCCAGCAATCAGAGAGAGTGAGAGAGAGAGAGAGAGTGAGAGAGAGACAAAATGCAATCAAGAAAGAAAAACAATAAAAACAGTTTGAAAATTTTCACACAAACTACAAGTAGCCATAAAATTTTAATAACATTTTGTGAGTTCACTGGGCGGGGTCAAGCGGCCCACATCGAGCTGAAAACGAAAATAAATGTCGTTAAATTTTCAACACACAAATCAAATCAAAACAAAATAAAAACCAAAAAAAAACTGTATATATATATAAACTAAAACGCAGACAGCAAACAAAGATGGGCAATCAGTGGGCATGGTCAGCGCGGGTAACGAAAACTAATTAAATTAAATCAATAATAGGGGCGATAGCCCGGGTTTACGACTGCGGCCCCTACAATTAAAACTTGCACCACACAGTCCGTAACTGTTGACAAACAAAAAGGACAAACAAAGTTTTACAAAATTTTTGGCGCTATTTTTGCTGCCTATGGGAGGAGGGGAGACGGCTTCATCAACAAAAGTAATTATAGCACAAAACATTTATAATTTTTGCCTTACTTTCGGGTGCAAAAAGCCTTGACAATTGCCTTGAAATATGCAAAACGTGCATAAATTACAGCAGCTAAAGCCAAAAACCCGAGAATAAAGCAAAAGAAAAGCGAGAAAAGCGAACATTTTCCCAGCACTTGACTGCCTAAATATAATTTTGCACTTAGCGGCAAAAAAAAACCCAGAAAAAAAAGAAAAGACCCGAAAAACTAATTTCCAGATAAGCCAGCGAAAAATTACACAACAATTTGCCACGCCCACACGCCATCGCCCACCCGCAGCTGATTTGACATTTATGGTGGAAATAATTAGAAGCTTTCCCAACAAGCGTGAAAGTGTCGTGGAAATGTTCATGGAAATTACAAAGCGAAATGAATGAAAATAGCACGAAATATAAGCAGTCGGAAAAACAAGAATTTAAGGAAAATGAAGGAAAGAAATAAGTAAAATGAAATAAAATAGAACAGAAATAGAACAGAAAAAAATCAACGAAATATGAAATTAAATTGTGACTGGAAAACTACTATAAAAAATTAAGCAAAATTATAAAAAAAAATAAAAAATTAAATAAATTATTGTTTAAAATAATATAATATAATATAATAAAGTAAAATAAAATAAAATAAAATAAAATAAAATAAAATAAAATAAAATAAAATAAAATAAAATATAATATAATATAATATAATATAATATAATATAATATAATATAATATATTACAAAAACATATTTATTATTTCTTTGACTATTTTTGTTCAGCTTTATATGTATTCTAGTATATAGTAATTATGCTCTCCAGATAGATCTGTAAATTGAAAGACACATTTGAAAACAAAGACTTCTTTTATTATTTAATGAAAGATTTTCTTGTATTTGAACGCGTATTACGCAGTTTCTTGTGTCAGATTTTATTACTTCTACATATGAAGAGACCTTTCAAATCAATCTCTATATAAAATAATAATAAATAGCTATAATTTTAGGATCTAAGTTGTTTGAGTAGTTTTAGGCTGTTTTCTATTATCTATCTATCAATCTATCTATCTATCTATCAATCTATCTATCTATCTATCTATCTATCTATCTATCTATCTATCTATCTGTCTATCTATCTATCTATCTATCTATCTATCTATCTATCTGTCTATCTATCTATCTATCTATCTATCTATCTATCTATCTATCTGTCTATCTATCTATCTATCTATCCATCTATCTGTCTATCTATCTATCTATCTATCTATCTATCTATCCCTATCTCTATGCCTAAAGTACAGATTTTAATCTATATACCTTTATATAAAAATAAATATTTAGTTTAATTTACCTAAAATTACTCTTTAAAACTCATTTTGCTTTTTTACATCAATTTTCACTAAAACTTCTATGAATCTTAATCTGTTCGTCTACATAATACATTCAAGAGCTCGTTAAACTCCATCTTAAAGTTCATAAGAAATGCTTAAACAATAACATAAATATTATTGCAACATAATTAAGCCCCATTCTCAGCCACATTTAAAACTCACTTAATTACAATTCAAAATGTATTTCCAGCATTCGGCTTAACCATATCTCTCCCTATTTTCTTATCAAAATTCCCATTTCATTTCTGTGGTCGCCGCCAACTCCGGCTAATTCTAATGTATTTGCGCATTTAATTCTTAATAAGTCGGCACCTGGCTTTAAGGACTTCCGTATTGCAGCTAGACTTCCTGTGCTTTGGCCCAACACTTGGCTAATTACGGCCCAATTACAGAGTGTATTCACTTTTATGTGCGACGATGGCGGCGGCGGCGGCAGGTCCCAATATAATTACACAGAAAAATGAATTACATAATTAATAAACAAATTCTGCGCAGTGCTAATTAACTGCCTAGAAACAGGCGAATGGAACAACAGAGAGACGGGGGCTGTATATGTGCGTGTATGTGGGCTGGAACAGTGGAATTGACTTGGTGTGGGCATTAAGGCCGCAGAAGCCTAAAGTCAATGCCCAAAATGAAAGGCGGCTCAAAACACACCCACAAAAACACCAGTACACACCCACGCATATACACACACACACATATACACATACATACGTAGAGAAGACGAGAGGATAACGCATGTAAGCAAATGGCAAATGGAAGAAGGCAAAAAGCATATCGACTTAATTGCTGACAGCAGAGCATTAGAATGAGTGTGTGAGGTGGATGGGCAGAAAGAGTGAAGGAAAGAGAAAGAGAGAGAGAGAGAGAGAGCTATGTGGCAGGCAAACAGCGTAGAGTTAGCATTAGAGTCAGACTTATGACTGTATGCATAGTCGAGGGAGTGGGAAGTTCTATGTGTGCGTATTCGCTGCTGTTTACATAGGCAATTCTATAAAGCGGATATGCTCAGCTAACCAATACTCTGTACTTTAGAATTATTTTGAATACCTACTCAAATATTGAGTGATTATGAAGTAATTCATTATAGGAAATCAACTTGATTAATAAGACAAAAATTTAATTGACATAAAATATAATATTAAAATACATAATCAAATTTTATATGTATTTTAAATTTTAATTAAAAAATAATTTAATTTCTTTAAAAATGAATAAATAAATTTATAAATAATAATATACATATGTGAAACCAAATGTTTTATTAAATATTTTAATTTAAAATTTGATATATAAATAAATATTTTATTTAATTTATTTAAAAATGAATAAATAAATTTATAAATAATAATATAAATGAAACCAAATGTTTTATAAAATATTTTCATTTAAAATGCGATATTTAATTAAATATTTAATTTATTTAAAAATGAATACATAAATTTATAAATAATAATATCTATGAAACCAAATGTTTCATTAAATACTTTAATTTGAAAATGTGATATAAATTTAAATATGAATAAATAGATTTAAAAATAATAATATACATATATATATTTATTTATTTTTTATTTTATTATTATTATTTATTTATTTATTTATTTATTATTATTATTTTTTTTTAAATTTGATTCATTTGTACAACATATTAATTTATTTATACATTTAATTTATACAATATTTTTATTTATTTATACATTTAATAAAAACTTTTATTTATATAAAAAATATAATATTTGTAATAATTTATTTATTTTAATAATATTTTAGAATCTCTATATTTAAAATAAAATTTTATGAATTTATTTATTTTTTTATTAATTAATTTTCTTTCCTTTAATACCAATTTCCATTTTCCATTCTTTCTACAATACGAATCATATAATATTTGTGCCATATATAAACATTATTTAATTGATAAATTCAAATTTTTAATAAACTCCTCCCTTTGCGACCCGCACATAGGGTACAATCCTAAAAGTTGCACAATAAAATGAAAATTAAACAAAAATTGCGTCACAATGAAAATCCCTTTGATAAGGGCGAAACAAAGAGCAAAAACATAACAACAAGCGCCAGCCCCGGAGTGTACACAAAAGGATATGCTCTATAGAGTGTGCCCAAAAGAGCTGGAGTTAGACTGGGTGTGAGTGTGCGTGTGTGTGTGTGTTTAATTCAAATAAAATTGCTCGCTTTTTGCCATTTGTTTGCCGACTTTCGCTGTGTGGAAATTATTTTGTCACGAACAATTTTAACATTTGCCTGTTCACAAATAATAAACTAAGGACCTGAGATCCTGGAATACGTCGTGCTATAATTTACCTGAGCTTCATTTTTTTTCATTTCATTTCATTGTTTGCCTGGCGTTTTCCCAGGTGCATAATTTGCAGGCATTCGTAAAACTTTCATTTAGCTCGCCTGGGCAACTGTCCCTCGTATAATACTTTTATTTGATGACAAAGTGCAGACGGTAAAGCTGCTACAAAACCAGCTAAGTGGCAGTTTATGCTGCCAAAATATAGACAGACATATGCAGCGGCTACTTGGCGTTTCAGGTATGTGTGTGTGAGACTCACTACCCCCCAAAGAGCAACAGCAGCTGACCCTTTGGAGCATTTCAGAGCAGCAATCCCCAGGGCCTCATGTTTGCCCAGTGTAGGACGACAGTGATGCATGCTCGTAAACATTTTAATTGGCACGCATTCGTCGTACAGTCGTGGAGATGTGTCCAGATAAGGTAATGGTAATTGATTAGACTGTAATGCACAGTTCGACTCTAATGAGAGCATATTCCTAACAGCTTGAGCAGCTACAACTATTGCCGTAAAGCTGGCCATAACATTTCAAGTTAGCAGTGGCTATCAAATTTAACAATGGCAGAGAGCAGGACATAAACCGTTATTGTAACTATAACAATTTCAGTTTATGTTAAAGTTTTTAGGATGTTAAGTAAATTAAAAGCATTAAGATACATAAATGTTAACAGCAAGTAAAAGAGTAGTAGCTCTGTTAAAATGAGTCAATATTGCTGAATTGTGTAGCAGTAATAGATTAATTAACTGTAAGTAGTTGAAGCATTAACAGTAGCAGTCGTTGCTTTAACCTTTACAGACTCAGTGAGAGTAACAGCAGAGGCGTGACAGTAACATAAGGCCTAACAGCAGCGCTATTGCTGCTTGTATATATGTAGTAGTAAAATCTTAATATTTTTAACAGATTTTTCGTAACATCAGGGTTACCCGATAAAGTTAGTGTTTAACGTAACAAAAAAAGTCAGAATAGTAGTGGTAATCGTAGTCAAAATGCATTAACAGCAACAGTAACATACACATTTACAGTAACAGTAGGAACAGTAACAGAAATCTAAAGAAGTACATATATTTGTATATAACTTATATATGCTATATCATTTGTCAGCACCAACTTTGAAAGCTCTTCAAAAGGGAATTCACAAAAGAGGAAAACATAAATAAAAATTCGTTATCAAAAGATATGAAAACGAAAGAAAGCTACAATAACTGGTGATCATATATCACGGCTAAATAGTTATTGTTGGAAAATGCCGATGTAAACTCGGGGGGGTTGATGAAGTTTACAAAAGAATGCGACCACGTTAAATGGAACAAATGGGCGAATGGGCAAATGAAAGAAGCAAAGCCAAGGGGGTTGGGTACTGGGACACACGGCAACAGGGCGAGGACGAACAGCTGGCCTAGCTAGCACTGCTGCTCATGTTTCTCCTGCTACTCCTGTTACTGGTGGTGGTTAATAATACAAAACATGTAGCAAAATGTTTCGTGAAATACTTTGAGAACTACAAAAAAAAAACTGCAGTCTGATGGCGTCATAAATCCCTGACCCGAAATGGGAACACTCCGGCGGGATAACAAGCGAACGTACGTAGCGCATAATAAACTCAAAATTAATGATTTGTTCGCAAGAACTGCAGAACAAGTGGGAAAGTACGCGATGACTGGGCGAGTGCAAAGAAAATAGCGCTTGATATGCTCTATGTGCGCAGCGCGTGCTTGCTTAGGTTACCTGCGCTCGCAGCGCTTACCTGTGGCCCGGGGCCAGGGCCAGGTAGCTATCAGCATGTCTAACCCGACGACAACATGTTCTAAGGTGTGAAAAATGGCAAGGCGACAAAAAGCGGAAAGTAAGTACAAATATTGCAGTGGGGTGTAGTCGACTGCATTGATGCTCGTTCGGAATTTGAGAATATTTCAAAGTTGTTGGATATTCAATATGAAATTGGCTTTTATTTTTTATTAATTTAAGATATTTTTTATATTTTTTTAATTTAAAAGAAACTATAGAATATACAATTTAGTGCATAGGACATGGGAAGAAGATATTTTTATAATATTTACAGTTCTCCCATAGAATATACTAATAATAACTCCTCTCTCAAAATTTCCAGGCACTGAAAACAAAACCAATATACTCCTTTGAATAAGCACAAAAAAATTTAAAATTGTGCAAAAGAAAAAGAGGACAGGCAGAAGAGAAAAGGAGAAGAAGAAAGCGAAATGGAGAAATAGAGAGAGAGAGTGAGAGCGAGATAGGGCATACTGCGTGCAACAGAGACAGGCATTGGGCTAATGAGTCTTGGCCTGGCTCTGATTCAGCAGCGCGTGCCCGCGCCCCCGCATTCACTTATCTTATCAGCAAAGAGGCGCAAATTGTGTGCGGGCCGGGCCTAAAAGTTGATTGAGGCATGCCTTGCTCGATTACCTCTGTGTCATAGCCGCCACCATCACCATCATCATCATCATCGGGGGTAGGTGCTGGGGCAGCAGCCGCAACACCTTGACAATAATGCCAACCAATGCAGCTGTCTTTTTGCCTTAAATTTTATTTTGACTCAGCTGCCGCTGCCACAGATTTTATATTATTTTGGCCATTGTTTCCTACATCAGCTGCTCTCAGGATGCAACATGACTAAGTCAGCAAACAGAGCCGGAAATGCTTTGATTATTCATCAACTATAGCTGTTAGCGATAACCAATCGAAACGCTGAATGGCACTAAAATAGAAATGGTAGTAATATTTTGTATACTATATGCCTGCTATCATATCAGTTTACTGACGGTTTCTAGCATGGAATGACATAGATATAACAACTAGGCAACGATAATGTATGGCAAGAGTTATGGGCAACAGTTGCGCTAGAGAAAGTGAATATGGAACGCATTTGTTGACAAATATAAAATAGAACAAAGTGGAATTTAATGGGGAATTCGTTCTTACTTTCTTTAACTTTATCTGAAATTTTAAAAAATATTTTGTAGATAGTATTTGATATACATACATATTTTTTTTAATATCATAATAATTAATAATTTCATTCATAAAATAACTCAAGCTAAAGTCAATAATGTATATCATTAATTATCATTAATTAATTTTTCCTTCTTGGGAAAAAATCCAAGCTCATATAAATAGTTAGACATTTATAAGCGAATTCAATTTAAGCAGACATATATAATATTTATTGGAGTAAATGGAGTAGAAAAAGTGGAAATATTGTCATTCCTGATATATGTATACAAATAATACTTATTGATTATGGAATTAATTGTTACAATTTGTATTGATAAATTAATTATGATAGCTGCAACAATAACAAATAAATATTTTTATCTTTTTTGTGCTCTCAGTTGGACCTTTATATAATCTATGAAAATTGTTGTTAATAATAATAATAAATTAGCAAATATTTGCAACTCGTTTGCACTTTTGTTAAACTAAAAGCAATTCAATAATTGCACAACATTAACTACATGCTCCTATTCCTATTACTACGGAAAACTCATACTGCCTTCTGCTATACCCTAAATTTGAGGTAGGAACTTAAATATGAGAGAAAAGATAATTAATTTTATACCCAAAAATGAGTGGAAATCGTATAAAAATGAAATTTACAGAACACAAACTTTAACATTTCATAGTTAGAATTTTTTTATATATATAATAAAACTCATTGCATTGAAATTGGAACTTTTGTTAAAGACATAAAAGTCTAAAAATAAATAGAAATAAAATAAGCATAGAAAGTATTCAGTTATTATTAAAAAATGTTAAGCACAAAACTTTTGTATAAAGTAAATTGATTAAAAATAAAGTGTCCAATATAAAAAAAAAAAAATAAATAAATAAAAATAAAAAATGCAGCTCATTTTATTATTTGTTGAATTTTATTATTTATAATTTATCTATAATTTTATTTTAATTTAATGCATTTATTTTTATATTTTTTCATTTATATTTTATTTATTTATTTTTATATTTTTGGCTTAACTCTTCCTATACGTTTATTCCATTTTATTTATTTATTTATTTTATTTTATTTTATTTATTTATTTATTTTTTTTTTTTTTTTTTGCATTTTTGCTTTAACTCCCCCTATACGCTTATATATTATTCTAAAAATATATCTCTAATATTTGCAATATCTACAATCATTTGTTATGGATACAATCAATATCAACACTTGCTGCTAGTGTATTAAATCTTCGTCTGTATCTTGTCTGCATTGTTTTCTTGTTTTTGCATTCCTTTGTCTGGCACCGAAAATTGATGGCGCTTCGTTTGTTCGCCTGAGCGCCGTTCACATTTTTCATGCAAAATTGTTTTCGCCTGCCGCATAACCCACCCAGCCCACACTGAACCACCCAAGCGCCAAACCACGTCTCCTAACCAGCTACAAGCTCTGCTAGCTGCCACCCAGCACTGCCACGCCCCCATTTGTCTGTTGCAGGACTTGTTTGTTCTGGACTTTGGCAAGTGTCGCAATCTAAGAACTTTGGCACGCTAATTTAGCGATAAGTTTTTTTGAGTAGGGTTCCAAATCTCACTGTCTTAATACCTTACTCTCTCTCTCTCCCTTTAAAGTTCTGTTTTATCTTTAAAGAATTTGATTTTGATTGCATTTGCTGCTGGCTCAACTACAGGTAGCTGCACAATTACTGAAATTCCTCAGGTGCCTCAGACGTAACACTGAAATGTCAGCGCCAAACAATTTTAATATGTCGCCGGCTTCGAGTGTCGCGTTCTATTCCCAAACAGGAACCAGCGACAGGCAGAGAGAGACAGGAAGAGACATGGAGACAAACAGGACTACAGTGAAAAGGACAAGCCAAGTGCGAAAAGTGACAAATTGCAAGCAGCTCAAAAACAAAAGAGAAAGAAACGGTACAACGCGACAGGTCAATAGGGTGAGAAACTGAGCAGAGCAGGCCCAGGTAACAGGTAACTCTGCTCTATGAATAGCAAAAGTCAGCTATAGAAATGAAAGCGAAGCAGCAACAAAAATGGTTAAATAATTCACAGTTGCTTGGCCACAGCGCAAGTTGGCTATAAATAATATGTGAAGAATTGGAACAACATGAAATGGAACACGTGAAGTGGCAACACTCAACATACATACATATATAAATTCCGGAAATAATAGAAAAACGAATGCGAGCAACGGTACTCTAGCTTATTTAAAGTGAAAACTCTGAATAAAAGTTTGAGTGGGATAATAAATATAATAAATATTATATAAGAAGTAATATAATATAATATAAATAAATATAAATTAAATAATTATATATTTTTTTAAATAATACATAATATTTAACATTATTTTTCATAATGCATAAATATTGATATTTTCAATAATAATTATTATTACGATAGTTGGAGAGTAAACAAAATATTTATTTGAAAATTATATATTTTTTTAACAAAAATAAATGTTGTATTCGTTTATTTTAGTACTTTATTCATTTTAATTTTTTATATTTTATTTTTAATATACAGTAGAATCCGGTTATAGCGACATTCAAGGGACCGTCGATTTTACGTCGCTATACCCGGAGGACGCTTTAACCAGACGGAGCAAAAAAAATTTTTTTTATATTTTTTACGGTTGCCATGTTCATAATAGCTTTTAACATTAAACAATTTAAATGTTTAATCAAAACTAAGATTTTTTATAAATTTATTTCATTAACATGGCTTAGAAACATTTTTGTGACGTCAGCATTGTACTTTGTCTCTCTCCCTCTCTCTGTCTTGGCAGCATTTGGGGTGTTGCTACACACACAAGCAAGGGTTCTGATCACTGATCAACACATACATGTGTACATTTCTAACAGAGTCTTTTTATGCTAAAATTGTTTGTCATTATTTTGCGATTTTTTGTTTGTCACGTCGTAATAACCGGTAAATGACTCAAAAATATTAAAAAATAACGTCGGCATAAGCGGATTGTCGTTAAAAGCGGAGTCGTTCTAAACGGAAGGTCTTTCATATAAGTTTGTATGGGGACCAACCAAGACATCGAATTTTCGTCGATATAGCCGGTTGGACGCTTTAAGCGGAGTCGTTATAAGCGGATTCTACTGTATATTTTTTTTTTAATATTTCAGAAATAATTCTTGACAATAAAATTATTTAATTATATTTATTTTATAAAAATGCTCAACACATAAAAAAATAATAGTATAACGTGAAAATATAATAAACATTTTTTTATTTTAAAAGATATCTATTAAAATTTATTGTACATAAGCCATATAATCAAATTTCGCCAATCCATAGCAGTGAACATATTTATTTTTCTAAATCCTCTAATGTCATTTATTTATTTCAAGCTCAAATGACGAATGTGCAAAATAAAACGAATTTCAAGTTTTATAAGAAATATGAAGAAAGAAAAGCAGAATATAAATGAAAATAATTGTATATGCTAGAAAGTAAATTTTTGCGTTCATTCGCAATATAGAAAAAACACAAATATGGCAAATCATACATAGATAAATAAAATTATTGACACAATTAGCAAAGAAATTAAAATCTTTAAAATACTTTTTTTTAATATTATAACGAGAATTCTTTTTATTGCTTATGTTAAATAATCGTACCAGACAGTTATGAAATAGATTTAATGTTATCAATGACATATCTTTAATTATATTTAACACGTTTCTTTATCTATATTTTATATAATATGTGCGAATTTTAACAACTTTCATCATGTGAAAAAATATTGATAAGGAAAGAGACACGAATACATACATATACATATATGTATATATTATATCATTAGTCTGGTAATTGATAACACATTGATAGGAATCAGCTTTACCGAATATATTTATTATAAAATTTGAGATATGGTTTAATCACTTGAAACTACTTTTAGTTAATAATTGATAATTGTTTATTATTAATATTTTATTTTAATTTTTTTTTCTTTTATTTATTTTAATTTTTATTTTTTTGTTATGTTTTATTCATTCGATATATACTATATTATTATATATTTTTTTTTCATTTTCTTTATTTTTATAATTTTTTTTCATTTTTTACTATTCTGTAATTTATTATTTATCATTTATTATTTATTATTATTTCTTTTATTTATTTATTTGGTGATATAAACTATGTATTTTTATTTATTTATTTATATATATTTTTTTAATATTTATTTTAAGATTTTTATTTCATTTATTTTTAATATTTGAAGAAATATATTATTTATTTATTATTTGCACCTTTTTTTTTTTTTTTTTTTTTTTTGCATATCATAATTCCATTAGAAGTTGAACTCACCTTTTGTGCCTTGCATGTGACATTGATGGACTGCACCTCGTGCGTCTGATGTCGTTGCTCCCCGATGCACTGGCCACAGGCGGGCATCTTGCAGCTGAGACAGTATTGGGAGAGGGTCTCCTCGTGCTCGCCGCACACGGACTCCCGCTGCTGGGCGGCGCCGCGTGGCTTTACCAGCGTGTGCTTGGCCAGGGGGCCGCGTGCCGGGTGGCAGAGCTCGCGGCAGGCGTCGCAGTAGCGAATCTCGCACTGCTCGCAGATCAGCGAGGCGACCTTCGGGTCGGATTCGCACATTTGGCAGCGCAACGCCTCGCGGGCACAGAAGCGATCGACAATGGCCTCCATGGCGCGATAGGTGGGCAGATTGCGTACGCCGCCCTCGTCGAAGAACACGAGCTTCCTGCACAGCGGACAGGTGAGACAGTAGGCGGCGCCAGGTGGCGCCACCACGCCGCCCTGGAGCAGACCCTGCAGCTGCCCGGTGCCGGCATACGACACCGGCCGGGATGTGTTCGAGCAGCAGACGACGCCCGAGTCGGCCTCGCTGAAGATGCTCACCTTGTCCGACTGATCCTGGTCGGAGGTGACGCTCTCGCTGCCCGTTGCCGAGCTGGCGGTGCTCGCCGCCGAGCTGTGTGAACTGTGCCGGGTGGCCGTGCCGGGACCCGGACCGGCTGAGGCTCCGCCCACCGCTGCCGCTGCTCCGCCAGCCGAATGCTGTCCATTGTGGGCGACAGCTGAGGTGCCGTTGCTAGCGCCGACGCCGACGCCAACGCCGGCAGCGCCAGTGGCAGCAGCAGCGGCAGCGGCTGTCAGTGCAGCGCCCGGTGTATAGGGCGTCTGTATATCCAATGCACAGCCCAGGCAGAGGGCGTGGAAGCAGGGCAGCAGCACAGGATTCGCGTACAGCTGCTTGCAGGTGGGACAACGCAGTTCGTCCTCCATTTTATTTGTTTATTTTTATTTTTTTTATTTATTGTATTCTCCTTCTTTAGTTTAACTTGAGCTTGTTTGCTTTTGCTCCAATTGGAATTGGTCTCAGCTAACGGTTTTGATTTTCGCTTCTTGTTTACAAATTTAACCGTTGATCGCTCATCTTGTCGCACTCACATAAACATTCGCTTCTTCTTCACACTTTGTTTACCGTTAAAATGCCACTCACTTTACACTGATTTGTTGCTGTTGTTGTTATTGTTGTGCTGCCTGTTTGTTACAAGCAATTGTTTCAACAATTTGCATCACTTGATTCGCAACGGTAAATTCACAAAAATACGCGCGTTTTCATTCGCTTACACGTAAATTATTCAACCGCTATGCACACCCGCTTGCCGTTCAACTTCGTCAAAGACTGAATTGAAGGTGGTTGCTTAACAGTGTTGGAGGCGGACTTCTTGCTTGACTAACAGAGGCAACCGCAACTGTTGACGAAACTTAACGAAACGACAACAGCGCAACAACAGAGTGCGGCGCATTAACAGCGACGTCGCGACGGTTGAGTTCAAAATTTCTTATCACTACATGTGTGTGATAAGAGATGTTAAGGAAAAAATAGAATACATAATACATGCAAAATAACAGCAAATCGTTAAAAAATCATTATTATTTATATGCTGATAAAATTGAAAATATTATAGAGGTATTTTATGCAAATTAATGAAATATTAAAAATAAAAATAATTAAAAATAAAATAAAATAAATAAATACATTAACGAATCAATTAAAAAATATTATTATTTCATTTTATTCTTTATTTAATATATACCAGAAATATTTATAATAATAAATAAACATCAGTTTAATTGCAAATTCCAATAAATATTAAATATTAAAATTCGCGCTCTTTGTTCTGTTAACTTTAACATGCCGCTGTTGTTCGCTTCTGTGGCTAACATGTTCGATCTTGAACATGTTGCATCGTGCAGCTACTACATGTTTGTTGCACGCGTCAAATGTTTACATTTTTTGTTTGGCTCTTACAGAGAAAAGGTTTAGAAATTCGTTAGAAATTTGAAATGCGATCGACAGCAGCGAAATGTTAACGCTGCATTTGTTGGCCACAAGTGCAGCAACGTCTTCTCTTATTGTTGCTGGCCAAACTGCCCAATTACACCAATACCTATAGCGCATTATCAAACTAAAAATGGGAATAAAAAAAGAAAAATACCTGATAACAAAATAACAAGAGTCAATCGACGCAGTGATATCGATACGTATACAAATAAACATGTGTACTGTGCACAGGTATGCAGCACTCAGGTAAGCTGATAAGCAGCCAAAGAAGACTCTTTCTCCATATGGAGCTAATGCAACAACAACAACTACAACAAATAACAACAAATATGATTCGAGCATTTGTTTGCCATCGTCTGCTCGTTTATTTAGACATCAAATCAGGCAATGAACGCCAATGGCTCGCTGCTGCGCCTCTGCTTGCAGTGACGCGTCGTCGTCGTCGTCGTTGTCGCAGCAGACAGCGTGAGCTAAAGCCGAATCCGCAGACAAATAAAACAGATTTGACGTCGAGCTGCTTCAAGTGAGTGGCGAATGGGACAGGGGTGAAGGGAAGTGAAGTATATGACTCTAGAATACCCTGTAATTGGTGTTGGCATTGATGTGATATTGATTTTCTTGCAAAAATTGCATAACTTTATTTATAATCCCTATATAGGAATATACCCTGTACATGCGTAAACTCTCTACATGAATATACAGGGTACATGAGAATGTTAAGTACATTAATATACCCTACACAGCATTATTTTCATTTCCAGGTCATAGCAAACGTGCGTAATCCGTTTGACTTAATAAGCCACGCTCTTCAATTGGGTTTCCAATAGAGCTAGGTTTTTTTTTATGGAGGGGGGAGGGGTCTATGCACGTGTTTTGACAGCTCACGCTGCTGCGGTTCGATTGGAGAACGGCATCTGTTGCCGTTCTGTTGTTTTAGGTATTTCTTACCTGTATTCCCTCACACCCATCTATCGCACGTCTGCTCTCCGCCTCTGCCCCTTCCCTATGCAAATATTGACATGCAACGTATTTCGTATGCGTAATTTGCCTCAATTTATTGTTGGGCAAATGTTTGCTTTTGTTTTTCCCCCCCATCGACTTTTCACGCTTTTCCACACACTTTTCTCGCTGCTGGCAATAAATCAACGACGAATCGTAATGTCAGCCCGGGCGCCTAATTGCATGTATTTGTCTACGTATCGATTTTAACGGATTTTCTTTGGTTTAAGGTCAAAGTTAAGAGGCGAAATTAGAGAGGATTGTAATTTTAGGTATTTAGACTCGAATGATATTGGTATATCTAGGAAAATTAATGGAGCTTAAAGTAATTATATATATTATTATGCTAAAGAGAAGTCTAAATTGCAGAGTGAAATGAAGCATGAGATTTCCGCTTAGGAACTTCAGATTTACTGTGTATATGCAATTTACGAATACACACATTTTGTAATTTACAGATTTCGGATACCACGCCCCTTTCGCCACAAAATTTGAAAAAAACGTGTATCAAGTACTAGAGACTTGTGCTTTGGAGTGTACACACAATTACACATTATGATTACATTCTGAAAGCTTCATTAAGATTGTACGTCTACAAACGAAATTATATAATATGTATATATTATTGAGTGATATAGCATTCAGCTTTTGTCAGGCAGCTGCCCAGGGGAAATCCCCTGGGATAATCGATAAATTGATAAAAAAAAACGAGTATCAATTACTAGAGACTTGTTCTTTGGAGTGTACACACATTTACACATTATTATTGCATTCTGAAAGTTTCATTAAGATTGTACGTCTACAAACGAAATTATATAATATATATTTTTGAGTGATATAGCATTCAGCTTTTGTCAGGCAGCTGCCCAGGGGAAATCCCCTGGGAGGGAAAATCCCCGGGCGGGGAAATCCCCTGGGCGGGGAAATCCCCTGTGCGGGGGAATCCTCTGGGCTGGGAAATCCCCTGGGAGGGAAAATCCCTGGGCAGAGAAATCCCCTGGGAGGGGATGTACCCATTGAGTGATATAGCATTCAGCTTTTGTCAGGCAGCTGCTCAGGGGAAATCCCCTGAATTGGAAAATCCCCGGGCGGGGAAGTCCCCTGGGCGGGGAAATCCCCTGTGCGGGGGAATCCTTTGGGCTGGGAAATCCCCTGGGAGGGAAAATCCCCGGGCAGAGAAATCCCCTGGGCGGGGAAATCCCCTGGGAGGGGATGTACCCATTGAGTGATATAGCATTCAGCTTTTGTCAGGCAGCTGCCCAGGGGAAATCCCCTGGGATAATCGATAAATTGATAAAAAAAACGAGTATCAATTACTAGAGACTTGTTCTTTGGAGTGTACACACATTTACACATTATGATTACATTCTGAAAGTTTCATTAAGATTGTACGTCTACAAACGAAATTATATAATATACATTATTGAGTGATATAGCATTCAGCTTTTGTCAGGCAGCTGCCCAGGGGAAATCCCCTGGTATAATCGATAAATTGATAAAAAAAAACGAGTATCAATTACTAGAGACTTGTTCTTTGGAGTGTACACACATTTACACATTATTATTACATTCTGAAAGTTTCATTAAGATTGTACGTCTACAAACGAAATTATATAATATGTATTATTGAGTGATATAGCATTCAGCTTTTGTCAGGCAGCTGCCTAGGGGAAATCCCCTGGGATAATCGATAAATTGATCAAAAAAACGAGTATCAATTACTAGAGACTTGTTCTTTGGAGTGTACACACATTTACACATTATTATTGCATTCTGAAAGTTTCATTAAGATTGTACGTCTACAAACGAAATTATATAATATGTATTATTGAGTGATATAGCATTCAGCTTTTGTCAGGCAGCTGCCTAGGGGAAATCCCCTGGGCGAGGAAATCCCATGGGAGCAGCGCAGTCGCTGCTTACTGCGCAGAGCGCGGGCTTATGCGTGCGTATGGATGCATGTGTATGTATGTATGTGTGCAAAAAAAAAAAAAGTTCAGAATGATTGGAATATCAGCCTGGAGGGTTCAGGGTAAAAATGTAATATTTGAACACTTAAATAATTCTCTCACTGTTATTAATCGTATTTTTTTACAAACTCAAATCAATAAATATATACACTAGAATTGTTATAAAACATATTGCCGATGCAATTTCTCACTGGCTTTAAATGAACTTCTCTGCTCTAAATAGTTTCTATAAAGCAAGGGCTCAACCACTGCCCATAATTCACTTTTGATATAGTTGAAAAATATTTAAAAACTTTTTAGCACATTTACAGGCACTAAGACCGCCAAATCCAAGCCGCACCACCAGCGCCACTAGCACCACCAACACCAAGCCGCGCACCGCTGACATTTTTCGGCCCGCTTTAAGAGCATATATCATGTCCTGTTACCAGCTTCCATGGCCAAGGACATTCACAATATGCGCGCATGCATAAAAACGCAATAATAACAGCCAAAATCACACACACACGCACACAATCACACACACACATATACAAGCTTTTCCTTGTGGAGGCAAAAATACTTTGGCCACCGTGGCACAGTGTGCGAAACGGCTGATTTAGCGGCGATTAATTAATAACTCCTGCAAAAATGATGCTATTTTTGTACGGATACTTTTGTTTTGTAGATAAATTATATACACATCAGAATTAATGTAAAAAAAATTTTTTCATTAAGTGCAAATATTAAAAAAAAATTTTTTTTTAAGATAGTGTAAGCCCGTTCTATTCGATGTCTGGTCATTTTCGCTCAATTTTAAGGAATTTCAATACATTTGTAATACTTCTTTTTATTTGCTATTACTTTAGAAATATATATATAAACCATCAAAAAAAATTCAAATAAATAAGACAGCAATAACATTTTTAAAAAAGTTATGGAAAGTGCCTTTCGCTAATGCGAGCATGTTCTGCAGAGTAATGTTCAATCGAGCAACTATGTTTTTTTTTTTTTTTTTTTTTTTTTTTAAAAGCATACATTTATTTCATCAATCCATATATCGTAAATAGTACCGACTTCAACAATTTTATTTATTTATTTATTTATTTTTTTTTTTTTGCTTAATGTTTTTTTAAATTTATTCATCTGATATTGTGCAATCCGATTACTCAACTTGTTCGTCCCTATTTAAAATAAGACTAATAATGGGTTTATCTGTAAACTGATCTTGTTTAGAAAATGATACTATAGATTTTGCTAACACTATAATAAATGAGTCCGATGAAATAAAAAGTGTGTGTGCCAAGTCTTTCATGTGTTATTGCGAGAATTCTTTTTTTTTGGTTTTATCTCCATTTGCATGTCATATTTGTAAAGCAATTTTTTATTTTCTTATCAATTTTAGCGCATTGCCTATCGTTATATTTATTTTTATCAAAAATATTGGTGTAGATGTATGTCTCAACCGCAAAAGTTTTTTTTGAAACGTCAGTCTCCATATGCCATACACTAAATAATTCTCATTTGGACACTGACATTGTTGCTAAAAAAATATTTCTAAAATAATATGCGGATATATGCAGCTCATTGTGGACGATTTCACTTCGTAATACACAGACTTATTTTTTAAAAATACATTGATATCGAATACAGTCGAATCTTAAAAGTTCTACTCTACTAAAGTTCAGTTTTTAGCAAATGTTAAGACAAATTCAAGTGCTAATTAAAAAATTACGTTTTGGGACGAAACACAATCACAGGTCGCAAACATTTATTTTGTTAGTAACTACATACCTTTTTATTCAGTTAACAGCAAAAAGTTCAATTGAAAACAGTAAAACCAATTTTTATTCAATTTTTTTCGATTCAATCGGAATTGGCGGGAAAGCTGAATGTAACAGCCAATGAAATATATGTTGTCTTCTAAGCTTCACAGCTGTGCGAATATTGAGAGAAAATCGAAGCGATTAATGTTTTTGGTCTATCGAATATATTAGTGATCGATTACAAAAGAGAAATAGGCAACTAGAATTACTTTAAATTTGAATTAATCGGAGCTAAATCAGCCGTTTCGCCCACTGTGCGTGGGTGCGAAATTTTTATTTTTTTTTTTTTTTGCGTTTGCCTTCACTTTTACCGAGCGTTAAAAAAAGAGATTTTTTCGGCTTGTGTGCGTGTGAGTGTGTGTTTGTGTGTGAACCCTGCCTCACGCCCATTTCACTCCTTTTTTTTTTTTGCGTTTCGTTCTCCATGTGGCAACTGCGGCTGCAACAGACGCGCAGCAAGCAAACAGCAGCAACAAAAGCATGAAAGCTTCTCTATAATAACTAAAAGAGAGCTGAATATACATATTTATGATGAGCTAAGAGAATACCCATTAAAAATATAAATGTAAGCCACAATTAAAATAGAATTTTTATTATTAAAAAATAACAATAATAAAAATTATTAAACAATATTAAAAGTGTAGGGAAAACATCTTTAATGAAAGAAATAAATTAAATCCTAAATTGTAAAAAAAATTGCTTATCGTTTATAGCACCTTATACGCAAAAGAACTAAAATATTTAAAATAAAAATATAAAATCAAAATATTCTGTGTCTAAAATATATCCTTCAAAACCCAGTAATACTAGGCAGACAACATTTACAGAATATTTTAGAGACTACAGAGTAAAATTACCAAAACCTTAAAAAAAAAAAATTGTATATAAAAATTACAAAAAATATATATATATATAAATATTATGAAAATAACTTAAACTTATCAAGACCTTAAAAAAAAATTGTACATACAAATATAAAAGTATTAATATTAATATTTTCATTTTAAAAAAAAAACTACACAAACATGTTTTTTTATTAATTAAAAAAATTAATATTTTTATATTTTAATTTCCAACATAATTATAAAAATTTTAGCATTTTCTAACAAAAATAAAAAAGATATTCGGGTTTTTAAACAATTTTAGTATTTCTACAAAAAAAAAAAAAAAAAAAAAAAAAAAAAAAAAAAAAAAAAAAATTATAAAATTTATTTATTACAAAAAATAAAACATTTAAAAAAAGAAAACATATTTTTATATTTTAATTTACAACATAATTATACAAATTTAAAAAATAACAAAAATATTTGAGTTTTTACAGAATTTTAAGATTTTTATGTAAAAAAGAAAAATGATAAAGTTAATTTTTGTATAATAAATACAAAATTTATTATTGAGCATACCCTTTAATATATCAAAACGCTAGGATATTTTAAGCAGTATACCACTAGGAGAAGCGGAGGTGGGGGCTGGTCCAACTGCACTTGGGGAATCGGTAGCGAACAATATGTAAAAAGTTTAAACCGAAAAATGTAAAATGGAGTTGCCTTGTTTTTGTATACATTACAATGTCGACTAAAGGGGGCTCTACTGCCAAGGGGTGTGGCACACGCACACACTCACACAGCCATATATGTACATATACATCTCAACATTATAGAAACTCCTTGTTTGGCTACCCCGAAGCACAGTTGTTGCTCCAGTGGATGCTGTGTTGTTGTCTGCTTGGCGGCCAGGATAACATCGCCAAATGAGATTAGGAAGGACATTCGCGTATTTAACACACACACACAGCGAGCTGGCATGGAGCAGTGGCAACCAGTAGGATATCCTGGCTGCCTGTTATGTCGAGCACAACCACAGGCGGTCCAATTGGGCAGCTAGGACAGTTGGGCAGCCGGCAGCTGGCTTCTGCAACGCTTGAGCAGGCATTTGATGGGCGGCGGATGGGAGGCGTGGCAACTGTTTGTCTGTCTGCTAATATTGGGCCCCAAGTTTAGCGCCTCTGTTGTCAGTCCAATGCAGGAAGTTGCAACAGTTTGAGGCACTGTAATTGCTTTTTTGTTTGTCGCTGCGAGCGTTTCAATGGGCGGTGGGTGGGGCGTGGCGTGGCGTGGTGACGGGGTTTCGAGGGGTTAGCCATGCAGTTGGGCTGCAAATTTTTAATTAGATTTTTTTTTATCTCTTTTTTATTTTGTAATTTTTGTTGAGCTCTTTTTTTTTTTTGGGTTTTTTTTTACTGCGCCTGAGGTTTATTTTGTATCAGCCGAGCAAATGACACTCGCGTTAAATTGGTAAGATTTCTTTTTGGGGTTTGGCTCTCTGATGGCTTTTGGCTAACGAGTTAAAATGGGGCTGCTGCGAATGGAAGTTATGAAGCGTGACAAATTGCCAAGCGGCTAACTAAATCTAAAGTTGAGTTTTGGTTGTGGCATAGGGCGACTTTTGGGCAGGTGAAAAAAAAACCCGGAATCTGAAAGTTGAAGAAATTTTCTGTTTATAAAAGTAAAAATGAATTGACATTTGGAAAATAAGCTGGTGAATAAATAATTTTAAAAAAAATACCGATTAAATTAGACTTGTAGGAATTGTCTTTTGTTATAGTTATTTTATTTTTATTTTTGTTATTTTTTTACTTTATTTTATTTATTTTTTTTTTAATTTATTTAATTTATTTTATTTTATTTATTTTTTTTATTTTATTTTTATTTATTTATTTATTTATTTATTTTTTTTTTTTTTTGAGTGCAAAAATAAATAATATACCTTTATGAACTTAAAATATTAGTGAAGCTTACAAAAACATTTCATGTTTTGAGATGCAAAACACTTTTTATAAGATTCGCTAATATCTTTACTTACATTTTTTTTTTTTTTTTTTATTGCAAATCTCTAACACTTCTAAAAAAAAAAAATAAATAAATAGATAAAAGAAACAACATTTGCTTAAGCAAGGCAAAAAGCTTGATTAGTAAATTATTATTATTATTAGATTTAGTTAAAATTAAAATTAAAACAAGAAAATAAAATAAAAACAAGCTAAAAAAAATAATGTTTTATTATTGATTTTCGTTTCTTTTTAGTTCTCTATATACTTAGTATTTTTTTTTTTATTTATTTATTTATTTTATTTTTTTATTTTTTTTTTTTTTTTTTTTAATATAGTCAAACAATATAAGGCTGAAATTTTATTAATTTAAAGTTGATTACTTTAAATATTTTTTTCCTTGCTTTTCTTACATTTCTGTTATACAATTGTCAAATATATAACATCAAATTGTCATTGCATAAATCGAATAAACAAATGAAACTTGTCTTCAGATTTACGCAACATTGCATCAATGGTTATTAATTTATATTAAAATAAACCAAAAACTTAATTAAAGCAAAAGCCAAGCATTGCACATAAATTCCCAGATGTCTAATTCTAATTGAAAATATGCTGCAATTTCTCCTGCAACGTCCTCAACTCTGCTAAGTGTAATAAGAACAGAAGCATAAGAAATGAGAACTGCAGAGAGAGAGAGAGAGGGGAAGAGAGAGAGAAGGAGTTGAAATGGAAGTGAAGGCAACAACAGCATCAATTATAAATGCACTCGATAAATTATTTTCAAGTATTAACACGGGCTTTCAGGCACATCAGCTCGAATGCATGTGGCCACATTGAACAGGTGGAGCAGACACACATACACACACACACACACACACACACACACACACACACACACACACACACACACACACACACACACACACACACACACACACACATACATACGTTAGTTGCTGTACATATTTATAGGAAACTATTTTCGTTTACTTAGCCAGATCGAGTTTTCCGTAAGTTTTCTAGCTTCGCTTTTTATAGCCTAGCAAAGGGTATGTGAAATATGATATGAGATATGAAATACATAAGGAAATATATGAGAAAAATTTAAAGATATAGGCAGAATGAATTTTAGGGCCTTACAATAAAATATAGAAATTGCGAGTAATATTTGAGGAAAAAATGTCTATTGAAGAATTATTATTTCTGTATTTTTTTAAACTTTTGAAGGAATATTATTTTTGTATTTTTTATTATATCTATTTATATATATTTTATTTATTGAAGGACTATTATTTTTTTTTTACTTTTTTGCAAAGTATTTTTTTGGCGCTTTCTGTGTTATTTATTTTATTTTATTTTATTTTTTTAATTTGCATATTTTTTTTTCTGCTACTTCAGAAATATTTACACAATTTTAACATTTCATAATACTTTCATAGAATTGATCAGGTGAAACTTGAGCTTATATTAAAAAAAATATATATTCCTAGTGTATTTCCCATGCGACTTAAACTGTAACTTTTATTAAATATTTTGTTTGTCATGCTTTTGTTTTCGCTCTACCGTTATTAAACCAAGAAATGTGTGTGCTGTGTGTGCATGTGTGTGTTTGCATGGGTGTTGGTGCTAAGCACTTCCGCTTGACTGCTTGCCTGACATGCACTGCACGTTGGCAGCTGTTGTGGCCCAAACCTGCTCCACCTGCAGCTTCATGCACCTTTTGGCCTCTGACAACAAACACATACACTCAACACACACACCCACAATCACACCCACACACACTCACAATTTGCAGCAGAAACTGGGTTTGATTTTTCATTAAGTTTTTCAGTTGAAGCGCTCGCCATTTTTTTGTATTGTTAGTTAAAATTATTTTCAATTAGCACGTAACATGACAGGAGCTGCTGCAGATGTGGGGCAATGCGGTTGCAATCGATGAAGCTCAGAAAGAGAGACAGAGAGAGAGGAAGAGGGAGAGAGCAAGAAGGGAGCGAGTGTGTAGGTTGATTGATGCGAGTTTATTCAATTGAATTGAGAGCCGTTTGCAGTTGGCCATTGCTTATGATATTCTCTGTTTTGTATTCTTATTATGTATTCAGTAATTGTTTAAAATATATAAAAGAACTGAAAAAGTATTATTAAAGTATAATTCAATTTCTATTTATTTAACTGTTTGTATGACTACAGATTTTTGTGAATGGTATACAGGTATTAGAATGATAAAAAAATAAATAAATAAATAAAAAACAAATAAATATTTAATAATAAAAATTTTAAATAGTTGAAAAAAGTAATTTATTTATATATTTTTATTAACTTTGATATAAATATTCAATTTTATTTTATTTATTTTTTTTTTAAATATTTATCACAAATGAAGAGCCAAACAAGGAAACTGAGGCCTCTGGAGAGGCTAATGAAGGTGGGAATATTAAAAATCAATAAAAATATAAGTATTTAAACATTTAAGGCGTGGCAAACAGTACAGGCGCACTTTTCATCATACAGATCAAGAATTTATATGCCTTCAAATTCTACACTATTTAACTCTATTTTCTTAAGGGGTTCTTTGCACAAAGGAATGATGATGTC
>JAWNOM010000414.1:0-13198 GCA_035045965.1 Drosophila aldrichi | reverse complement strand
GAGAAAGAGAAGGAGAAAAAAACTGTTGCAATTTACGATAAAAAGCACACACACGCAAGCAGATGGGGAGAGAGAGAGAGGGAGAGTGAGAGAGTGGGCTGACTTTTTATGCACACGCTGCGTATACGCAACGTCAAGTGGCACTTGGCGCGTAATTTAGCTCGTTTTTTATACCGACTAGCACTTAAGGCAGCCATTTCATAAAATAAACCATTAAAAGAAGCAAGTGGAGAAGAAGAGAGGGAGATGGAGAATAGGAGTAATGGCAACGCCTGCGACTTTAATTGCATTTTAATTAATTTTTTTCATAGCACTTACGCACAGCCCGCATGCACAGGTAATGCATATAATTATGGCCACATCGTTAATTGCAGAAGCAAAAAAAAAAAAAAAAGAGCAGCTAGAGGAGGTGCAACAGTTCCTTATTGAGCCAGAATGCAATCGAAATTCATTGCGCATATGGCCAAGATCAGGGCCAGGTCAAGGTTTGTCCGCTTGTCTGTCAGCAACAAAAAATAATATGATTAAAAATCTCTGGAGCTGTCAGCGCAACAGTTGGACAGCAAAAACAATAAACATGGCATGGGCCAGTGTCCTTTGCCCTCACTAATTGCCAGCTATGCAAATGTTAAACAAATGACGAAAAAAACGAAAACGAAAACGAAAATGCGAAAATGCCAACTGAAAAGTGAAAAGTGAAAATAGAAAGCTCCAAGTGAGCTATGAAGACAAACGTCAACAGACGCCGCGAGCTCGTCGTGGCAAATAAACAAACAATTAAAAAAAAAACGGAAATGACTTTTAAGGCAGCTCCCAGCGCTCTCTCTCTCTCTCACTCTATCTCTCTACCACTCGCCAACTGTGTGAAAGTTTACACTATGCTGCAAGTCGACTAGCTTTTATACACTACTACACTAGGCAAGCTGAGTGAGCGAGGAGAGAAGAAAGACTGCTTTTCCCCATACCAGAAGTTGTTCAAGGATTTTAAATCTATCGTTAACATTTCCTACCTTATCGATAACCACCATAAGTCTATCGATAGGTTAAATCCTATTTCATCGATGAAAACAGTAAGTCTATCGATAGCATTTTCTACCTCAACGATAACCATATTAAGCACATTCATTGATACACATACTCATAGCTCTGTCTTTGCACTACTTGAATGCTATTTTTTATGCCAAACTTTAACTATCGCTACTCGCATTTATCGTTATCCATAACGCTATCGACCGTTGATAACATAAATTTGGCCCTCATTTAACGGCGTCTGCAACACACAAATTTTTCTTAACGCCCTTTGTTACCCTAGCTTAGCCTAGGGCTTAACACTCAGCCAATATCCCAAGGGCAGATCAATTTAATTAGTACTTTCATATATACATATATCTATATACATATATATATCTGTATTGAATGGCTTTGGTTATTGCCAACAATCGTGCTAACTAGCCAATGATGCCCCTTTGCGGCAAGTGTAGCGAGCGGGCGAGTAAATGGACCCAATGGGGGCCAACGCGGCGTATGAGTGTTGTGTCTGTTGCTCTACTTTTGTTTTGCTTGGCGCTGACGGGCAGGTAAACACGACAGCAGAAACCACAGCAGCAGCAGCAACAGAAAGGCAGAGACGTGTGTCAAACCAGCGACTTAAAGTGCGTAAATGAGCAAGACACACACGCACACACACGCACACACACACAAATATATACAACAAACGCACACAAAAGGCAGACAGAGCATTGTAGTTGTATTTCTTAATAAACATATGCCCAACATTTATTTCACCCAGACAGCGTGTGTGTGAGAGCAAATGAGTGGCAGCTGATAGACACCGTCAGTTTTTATACCTACACACAAACATACATATATATTTATATATATATACTACAGAAAGAGATAGAGAGAGACATACACATATATATATATCACACCGTGGCATGCAGCATAAATCTCATCGTGCATTCATCAATGTCAAGCCACAAGTTTGCTTTTCATTTGTTGTTGGCTTCATTCTCGCTTTGTCTATGGACGAGGGTTGTTTATAACAAAATAAAAATAACATTTTATCGCATATCAAGCTGTTGAAACAACCCACGTGCTCAGCCCCAATGGCACATAGTATGCCAGCGCAGGCTTTCGCTACCCATTTGTGAATCGAATTGCAAGAAATTTCGAAGCATCTGATTTCCTTGAACTTGAACAGCGTCAGATAATTGTGTGTATACAGGTGTGTGGCTGGCTGGGTGTGCGTGTGTGTGTGTGGGTGTAAGCGATTGATTTGCATATGCTGACTGCATTTCATATGCCATCGAATTTTATTCCATCACTACACCTAAGATTCCCTCGTTCTCTTCTCCTTCTATCTCTGCCTCACTCTCTCTCTCTGTGTCTCTCTAGCTATAAACACTGAAATGCGGATAAATTGTTCGTTAAGTTGAAGTGCAGCTAAAATGGGCAATAAACGTGGACAAACAAGCAGGCATAGAAATGTTAGCTCAATGTTGCAATTACGTCAACAAAATACTAACAGAGCATAGACTAGTTATCTGCTCTAAGCAGAGTTCTAAATGAACTTCCATGAATGTTAGCTGAAAGAGCAAGTAGCATTAACTTAACATATTCAATGTAAACTCTCTGTGTAACAGAGCTCAGCAGATGGTCATTTAAGCTCTCAGAGATTTATTAACAGATAAATGTAAGCCTAACATAACAGCTGCTTAACATTTTCTGCCATATTTAACATACTCAGTTTCTTCTTCAGCTAAAATCTGAGAAATTTGTTTGTAAAATTTCTCTTGCTTCTCTACTCTTAGTACATGGAATACAATAAGCTAACTGAAGCAAAGTCAAGCCAAGTCAAACGATTCTTGGGATACAATAAACTATGCTAACGAAAGCATGGAAACAGAAGTTGAATTAGTTAAGGCAGCTGCTCGGCTGCCATAGAGAGCTTCCACTTCAACTTAGGGATATCTTTGAGATTTCGCCTAAATCTAATATAGTTTCAGATTCGCTGGAGCTTGCGACAATCGCAAGGCCAAAGTGCAGGACAATTTCATTTAATGGCTAGCGACCGCAGAGTCAAGTTGTCAGTTGACTGGGCCAAAAAAATTCGCTAGACACGGCGGCCACACAGGGAGTGGGTGGAGTGTGGGGCGTGGTTGCAGCAACTAATTTCGACTGGCTACAAGTTTTTATTTTTGTTGAGGAGTCATGGACTTTACGAGCGTCAGGCGCCAGGCGCATTGGCATTAGCAGCGACGTCGCCAGCGTCGTCGTCAACTCGGGTGCGCGCATTAAGTAAATAAAGCTTCCAAATAAAATGGAAATACAGACGCGGCGACACGGCATCACCGTTAGCTCAAAATTCTTTAATAGCGCTGCCAGCAATCAGGGCATTCTGCATATTCTACACATCGATTCTACGCACACTTGGCTGATTGCCCAGACCCAGACTCGATGAACAATGAAGAAGAAGAAGAAGCAGAAGACGAACAGAAAAAAATGAAGAAAATGCATCGAAATAAATAGGTCTAACTGGCGCTAAGAGTCATTGAAATTGAAATTATTGAGCTACGCTCATGGATTTGAATATCGAAGTGTTTCCGATTTCTATTATACTCCAAAGCAATTGAAAATGGGCAATCGAGGCTGATTGATTCTTCTTCAGAAATAGATGATAGGCAATGGCAGACGATGAAGCTTGTAGAGTATAGAGAGAATTCTCAGAGTGCTGAGCATAACTGACTTTATTCTTGAATTGTATGTGCTAAAATTAATTTGAAGTTTTATTTAAAATTTAATTCAACAAACTAATGGAACAACCCTTGATTTTATGTGTATGAATATTCTTATAATATGTACAATTTTATTTAAATATATATTATTTGTACTCATTTGACAATAGATCGATTCCAGCTGCTCATCCCTCACTCCTCTAATGCCTTTATCTATACAAATCTACATATATTGAGACTCTGAATTTTTTCTAACATAACTCGAACTCTTTAAAAGGTAAACACATCATCTTTGTTATGAAGCTACTTCTAAAGTGTATATATATTATAAGAAATAATTCCTTTTCTACATACTACCCATATGAACATAGTAATGTCATTAACTTGTAGAAACGTTTGCTGGTAAAGGGTTTCTACTTTAAAGAAACACTTTACATACCTTTCGAAAATTGCTAAATGTAAGTCTTTACCTTACATCTGTACTTTGATATAAGTAATAATCAATATTTCGGCTTATTTCAACATAAGTCGAAGACTACAAAAACTGCATGCACAAAATTTCTCATAAAGCTACTTCTAAAGTGTATATAGATTATACAAAATTCCTTTTGTAGGTGTCTACAAAAAGCAACTGACTGTAATAAGACCCATTCCAGACTAACGATATGCTTCATAAATCTTTACATATTTAATGTACATCTTTGGATATTATTGGTATTTATATTCGTATTTGTCCTCTGCTCTATCTAAAAATAGGCCGAAATCTATTGAACAGAGCAAATCAGGCAGAACGTTTAGGGCATCTCTTAGTCATGCACTACCGACTTCTCCTGCCCCCGAAATGCAAATGAGTGGCCAAAAAATTGTTGTTAGCTGCTGGGCAAAGGCGTCACCTACACACACACAAAGAATACAATATGTCGGGGCCGATTTCAATTGGGAACGTTCAAAGCTAACAAGCTGCAAAACAGCCGGAAGCGCAATTCACTCGAGTCATTTGGGTTTTCCTGTCGCTGAAAAAGTTTCGTTTCGTTTCGTTTCGCAAAAGGCAAAAGAGAGAAATTCCATTGCTCAAAAGCATAACAAGGCACACAGGCAGGAGCAGCAGCAAATCACTTGTAAACACTTGAGAAAAAGAGAGCAGAACAAAGAAAAGAAATACTAAAAAAAATTGTAGGCTGACATCAGGCGACGAAGCCAAAACACAAATCAAAAGATAAACGCCAACCGGATGTTGGAGGCTCCCGCTCGCTCCCAACGCATTTAAGACGCTGCCCAGCGGCCATTGCTAAGCGCGTCAGACATCGCATAAAGATGAAAAATTGTTGATGTGGCAGCTGGACATCATTGCAGGAGGAGGCGGAGGAGGGGGAGGCGGAGGAGGAAGCAGGAGTTTGCTTAAATAAAGTGCAAATTTGGCAAGGCGCAGACAAATGAGCAACGCATTTGGCTTGACAAGTGCTGGACATGATCGAACATGGGACAGCTGCTGCTGTGCTGGCTAATATGTTAGTGTCAAACAAGTGGCCCCGACATGGCCACTCCCCCCAAGCACCAACCCCAACTACCTCTCTTCAATAGAAAATTGAAATTCACAACAAAACGAAGACCAGAAAAAAAGAAAAAGAAAAAAAAAACAAGTTTCCTTTTTTTTCGTTTCTTTGGAAAACTTTTTTTGTTGGTTGTCCATAAAAGTTTGATGGCATGGTAATAATATTCACTCGACCAGCCCTTGAGGGGCGTTGTGGGCGTGGCGCACTGCTAATCTGTTGGTTTTCCTATGCGCCATAATGATTATTTGTTGGGCCAAAATCGAGCTGAGCTGAGCTGGGCTGAGGGAGGGCGGGGAGGAAGGGAGAGAGCAGCAGCAGCAGCAGCAACAGCGGCAGCTTGTTGATTAAATTTTCAACATATTTGACGCAGCGCAAAACTTAATTAAATACATTAAAAGCTGATTAATAACAATATTAAAACCAAACATTGTGACGGCTGCTGCTGCTGCTGCCGTCGCTGCTGCTGCCAAGCTGAAAAATTTCCTCATTAATATTAACAACTTCATTTAAGAACCCGACGACGCTTTTTTGGCCCGATTATTTTTGCAATTATGCAAAGTAGCTGCTAGTTGAATACACTTTGTTGTTTGTTTGTTGTTGTTGTTGTTGTTGTTGGTTGTCAATGCGTGCACAAAGTTAAATATTAACAAGTAAGAACGTTGCAGTCGGGCGTTACCGACTGCGGGATACTCATTCACATCCCATCAGCAATTCAGTAGCTAAGTTTAGCTCTAGTACTGCAGAAAACGCAGTTTTCCTCGATTTGCCACGCCCCTACTGGGCGTAGACTACTCATTTTTGGCCAGTTCTTGGAACGAGCTAACTGTAACCTAACTGCAAAATTTGGATGCTTACGCTCCAAAAATGTGAAAATTACATGGTATTTTTTGATATGCCACGCCCCTAAAGAGGCGTAAAAATTATTTTGGGGAATCGATAGAGCAGGTTACCAGTAACACAACTATCTAAATTTGAAGCTTCTAGCTCTTATACTTTAGGAGATATAAACTTTTGCGGTTTGCCACGCCCCCTTTGGGCGGAGATATATCCACCATAGCTCGTTGGACTTGGGTGATCAACCCGCGTATATATACCGAATTTCAGGTCTCTAGCACCAATAATGCCTAAGATATAGCAAAATCGGGAAAATCACCATATCTTCATGTCCGATTTGCCACGCCCCTAGTGGGCGTAGACATATAAATTTTTCATCAGCCTTTATAGAATCATAACATTAGCTCACGTGCGAAATTTCAACGTTCTAGCTTTAAGACTCTAGGAGATACAGTTTTATCCGATTTGCCACGCCCCCAAAGGGCGGAGATATATCCGCCATAGCTTGTTGAACTTGGGTGGTTGACGCGGATCTACATACCAAATTTCAGCTTTCTAGCTCTTCAACTAACATGATTTCTGGTATATCGGAAAATGCATTTTCCGATTTGCCACGCCCTAGTAGGCGGATCGGGAAAATTTTAACACTTTATAAATGGGAGCTATACATGAGTATGTGTTCCAAATTTCAAGTCTCTAGCTTCAATAGCGCCGAAATGAACTGCGTTCATACGGACAGACGGACGGACGGACGGACGGACGGACGGACGGACGGACGGACGGACGGACGGACGGACAGCAAGACGGACATTGCACAAAACCAATATACTCAATTCACTTTCGTGAATGAGTATAATAAATTTTTAATCAAAGCCTCGTCGGCCAACATGATTTCGAGTAACACTCTCGCTCTCTCTCTCTCTCTCTCTCTCAGCTTTGTGGTCAAGCATGAAAAATAAATCCCATTTACTTAACTTGACTTCTCACGTGCCGGGCATATAACATGCATATAAATTTTGCCAAATTTGTAGAAATTTTGCAGACCCTTTTGCAATGAAATTCATCAATATTATATGATATATAAAAGTATAGCGGAGGGAGAGAGTGAGAGAGAGAGAGAGAGAAAGAGCGTGAGAAATATATTCAAAGGCAAAGAATTTCAAAGTCTTTCAGATTATTGACAACTTGTTGGCGAATTTTGATTAGAATTTGAATTAAGAGTATTTTAATAAACTTATACCAATAATCCCAAAATATTCTTATAATAATCTAATAATATTTTACTAAAATATTGTGTAAAAAAAAATAAAATATTTAGAAAAAAATGTAAATATTATTTTAGATAATATAAAAATTTTATTTATATTTAAGCAATTACTTAAAGGTTTAAAATAACAAATATTTAATTTGCCTGAACTTCATTTATGCTATATTTTATATAAAATGTAGTAAAGCATTCTGTACAAGAAAGATTTTTCAGCTTTGTGTTAAGAGTCAACTTAATTAATATGCTTTGAGAATATAAATCAGTATTAGGCTGATTAAACTCCGCTGCTAAGGGCCACATCACACGCACAGATCTTAATATAATTCAATAAAAATAATTTACAAGAAATAAATTTCATTTTATATTACAGCTACTTTGCAGTGATTTAAGACAGCTTAGCATTAGCCTAATATGCGCGTACATCAATTGAAGCTTATTTCATTGCTGAACACATTAAAAGAAATACCCACACACACACACACCTACCGTAAGACTTCAGTCTGAAAATTGTCAGATTTAATTTGAGTCACATCATTACGTAACAATTTTCTTCTTTTTTTTTTTCGAAGGCTGAGACAAATTTTGCTCGTCTCGTCGCATTTAACAGGCTAAACGCCAAATGCAGGTTGCCTGGCAATTTTGAAAGGTAACACACACACACACACACACCCCCCCTACATCGATCGACTGAGTGGCAGCAGCTTTTCACTTTGCTCCCATCTTCACTCGTTGCGCCACGTGCTCAGCAGCTTCACGTTTATTTGCATGAGAAAGAAATCAGAGGCGAGCACATGTCGCCGACAGACAGACAGACAGCCAGCCAGCGAGACAGTTGTGAAATCTTTGTAAGCAAATTGTGCGCAAGAGCATAAAATCATCTTTTTATGTGCCGCACATACATACATTTCGCAGGCACTGTTGGGAGCTGCTTGAACTTGAAAAACAAAAAACAAAAGAGAAAAGAATCAAAGAGCAAAACTGCACTTTAATTGCATTTACACAACTTTGGTCTGTGACTAATTGATTGGAGCATTTCAGTAAGTGGCTGCAGTCAGCTTGCCAGCTAAACTTCTCTGGCCTTCCCACGCACCGCCCCCCTCCACCCTTGCCCTTGTCTACTCATGCATATTGCATGAAGCAGCAGCGCAGCAGAGCAAGCCAAAGTACTACAAATTTACGAGACTGCATTACCTGCAGCTATCTACAGAATGAGTGTGAGACGGAATTGACAACAAACACAGAGCGAGGGAGAGAGGGTCGCTCGAAAAGCATGTCAAGCTGTGGCACATATAAAATTTATGCGCGCTCCTCACAAATGTTGTGCGACTTTCACGAAAGGCAAAAAAAAGGGCTGCGCACACGCACTCGGCTCATAAATTTTTATTGTGTGGTAAAGATGGCCAAACAGCCGGAACCTCAAAAACCCCAAAAGCCACGCCCCGGCCCACCATCTTTGCTGATGCGTGCGGTCGGCAACAGCCAAAACAAAGCGAGAGTTGAGCTGGCCTTTACTACAATTTGTTTTTGCTTTTCTTTTATTTTGGACGCACTCTGCGATGAAGTGCCAAATGGTGGCAGAGCAGGCAATAGATAGGCGAGTGGAGGGCGTGGCAAAGAGAGGCTGGGCGCAATAGTAATGAAGCCGAGTGCGTTTGCCAGCCATTCAGCGCGAAATGAACTGAGCTAGAGGGGATGGGGGGACAGTAGAGTGGGGTAAGCCACGTCCAGGACAGATGCAGCGGCTGAGCGGCAGCAGAGCGGGAAGTGTACCGACTATGCTATGTAGGTAGCTGTGGGAAAATAAATTCATTTCAGTGTCTCGCTGACGTATGGACGACGGATGCCTTGGCCTAGGACGGTACACAGGAAGTGTTATTTAAATGCAGGATATTGCATGCGGAAATTTATTATCATGTGGCATGACGTTCAAGAACGCACTTACAGTATATATATATGTGGGATTGGTAAAATTTACAACATCCCTGGTCGATGAACCGCCGAATAGTTCGGAATGAACGCAAGCTTTGAACACGATCAATAGTCGTTCTTAGAAGAAGAAGAGTCGAGAGTTAGTTGTCGGACAGTAGTGGTAATGTAGTCGTCGTACAGAAAGGTCGTCATGTAGTCGTCAAGCAAGAGAGTCGTAAAAAGTCGCCAATTAGTTGAGTCGCATCGCGAACGTAGACAATGAAGAACAGAATGCATGAAAGTCAAATAGAAATCACAAGAAGTGATAGAGATCGCCCGAAAAGATCGCGTTTCAATTAATTAAATAACCTAAGTGTAACTGAAATTAATCCATATAATACAATACAATATACTATAATATAATTTTGTAGACATTTATTGTAAAACTCGTTATAGTTTAAAGTTAAAAGAAAATCGCTAAATTGACTTTTAATTTAATCAATAAATATAAAAACCTACAAATTGGGGGCTCGTCCGGGATGATCCAAGTTACACCTCGAACAATTTAAATTAATTGAATCGCGAAAGACAAAGCTGCAGAAATTGTGAGAAATGAACAATTATTGCGAGGGTGTGAGCGAGACAAAAAGAGACGCTCAGTGACAATTTCAAATTCTGGTGAAGTTCACTTTTCTGCTGAAAGCGACGCGCACAAGCAGAAAGAGTGAAAGACAAAGACGAAAAGTGCGAGCAGAGATGTCGAAGAAGTCGGTGGATGAAATTTTTGCTGATACGCAGGCGGATGAGCTGGTGCGTAAAGAGACGAAGTCAATCAAGAACGCGAGCAAGGTGGCTGCGCGTTACGATTAAGTACACAAAGTTGCTGACGAAATTCGTCGTTGGACGCAGTTGATCAAGAGCGCAAGCAAGGTGGCTGTGCGTTAAGATCAATCACGAGAAGTTGGTGTTAAGATTCGTCGTTGGACGTATTCGATCAGGAACGCAAGCAAGGTGGCTGTGCGTTGAGACGAAGTGCGTCGAGGGAATCTTAGTCGTGGTGGCGCAATTAATCAGGAATGCAGGCAAGGTGGCTGTGCGTTGCGATTAATTACCCAAAGTTGCAGGTGAAATTCGTCGTTGGAGGTAGTCGATCGAGAGCGTAAGTCAGGTGGCTGTGCGCTAAGATCGATACAGAAGTTGGTGCTGAGATTCATCGTTGGAATCACAGGCGGACCATAAGGTGGATAGAGAAACTGAACGCAGTTGTTCAAGAGCGCAAGCTAGGTGGCTGTGCGTGGCGTCGAGGGAGTCTTACTCAAGGTCATAGAAGCTGGATGAGCGGTGATCGAGCAGTGAGAAGAAGAAGAACGGGTGCTTGAAGAAATTTTAGGTTGCTTTTGTGCAACAAAAGTAAATTGTGTAGTTTAAGTAGACGCTCCATAGCAACGAGCAATTGTAAGCGAGCAAAGTTATAAGTGTTAATTAACATAACCGAATCTGTTATTCTAGCGTCATCTAACATAACATAATCGATTATATGTAAATTCACAGCTGATTGGGCTGCTGAATAGTTCTAAAAACGAAAAGCGAAAAGTTGAAATTTATAGTTTAAGTAAACTGATAAATAGCTGCAGAATGGAGAGAAGCGAGATTTTAGGGCTTGTTGTTGGCCAATTGAGAGATAAATTAGAAGAAGTGCAACTGAGTACTGTTGGACGCAAAGTAGAATTGCAGAACAGGCTGTTAGAGTATTATGGTTTGGCAGTGGAGGAAGAGGACTCAGATGATGCAGTAGTGAACACAGTTCCGTTGGCGCGTAATGTTGAGCAAGGCAGATCGTGGTTTACACTTAAAGATGTAGAAGATAGTGTAAATAAGTTTAATGGCTCGAGTTCAATGGATGTAGAACAGTGGATTTCAGAAGTTGAAGAGTGTGCAGTTACAGTTCAGTGGTCAGATTTGCAGTTGTTTGTGTATGCAAAGCAATTACTTGAAGGTGCTGCTAAGTTGTTTATTCGCAGTCAGAGAGGTATTAATAACTGGCAGAAGTTGAAAGCAGCATTGAGAAGTGAATTTGAGGTAAAGGTGACATCAGCAGAAATTCATAGAAGGTTGAGAGAGAGACAGCTGAAAAAAGGTGAGACACTTCAGGAATATTTGTATGCTTTGATGGATATAGCAAAGAATATCGATTTAGATGAGGAGAGTTTGATTGATTATTTTATTGAAGGGATACCAGACTCTAAAAATAAATAAGACGCTTTTGTATCAAGCTAGATCAATTAAACAATTGAAGTCACAGATGGAGAGTTATCAGAGGTTGCGGTATTCAAAGGCAGTGTCGAATAAAGCCGAGTCGGCAATGGTCGAGAAAGATAATTCAGCAAAAGATTTTCCAGATGGCAAGGATAGAAAATGCTTTAAATGTGGAGATGACTCGCATATATTGAAGGATTGCCCTAAGAAAGAGTTCTGTTGTTTTAAATGCGGTAAGCCTGGACATCGTGCAGTGCAGTGCCAGGGCAGAGTTGAAAATGAGCAAAAGAAATCTGTGAATGTTGTTAATGGAGAAAAGTCAACTCAAAAGTGCGCGAGGAAATTCGTTAGTTCTGGAGTAGAATTGAAAGATATAGTTTGTGGCGCAGTGATTTGCAAAGGCTTAGTTGATACTGGAGCAGACTTGTGTCTCATGCAGAAGAATGTATACCGGAGGTTGGGAATAGGGCAGTTGACAGGCCTTAGTAAAACCTTGAAGGGCGCAGGTGATGGTCAAATATTGACGTTCGGAAGTTTTACAGTAGCAGCAAAGATTGATAATGTTGAAATGAATATAGAATTTCATGTCGTGCCAGATGAGGATATCGCAGTCGAGGCAATTCTTGGCACAACAATCTTAAAATTCGTTGACATAGTAGTAACTGAGGATAGAATATTATTACAGCCTAAAGTTAATGAAGTATGCATAGAAAGTAACGTTAATTACAATTCTAGCATTGAAGTGGCAAATGAACTTGAAGTCATGTGCATGGTAAGCTCTGATCAAGATGTGGAGCAAGTAGGTGTAGAGTCGTCGGTGCATCAGCATCCGAAACAAGTAATAGATAGCGGTCAAAAGACTGGTCGAAAGATAAAAGGTTCGGTAGCGAAGCAAGCTATTAGGCCAAGAGTTTCAGAATGTGTTTCTCCAAGTATGTTAGAGACCAAGAAGAACAGCGAGAAGCGCTTAAGTTTGTACTGTTTTAAAATAAATGAAACGGTGTTGCATAAAAAATTGTTGAAGAGAACAGACGGAATTAAAACGAAAATGAAAGAAGAGAAGGCAGTTGGAGAAGGACCTCATAGGAAGACGGCAGTGGCAGAGTATATGAAAATGAGGATTCCTTCGGGTCGAAGGACTTGTCAGGAGGGCCGAATGTGGGATTTGTAAAAGTTACATCCCTGGTCGATGAACCGCCGAATAGTTCGGAGTGAACGCAAGCTTTGAACAAGATCAATAGTCGTTCTTAGAAGAAGAAGAGTCGGTAGTTAGTTGTCGGACAGTAGTTGTGATGTAGTCGTCGTACAGAAGGGTCGTCATGTAGTCGTCAAGCAAGAGAGTCGTAAAAAGTCGCCAATTAGTTGAGTCGCATCGCAAACGTAGACAATGAAGAACAGAATGCATGAAAGTCAAATAGAAATCACAAGAAGTGATAGAGATCGCCCGAAAAGATCGCGTTTCAATTAATTAAATAACCTAAGTGTAACTGAAATTAATCCATATAATACAATACAATATAATATAATATAATTTTGTAGACATTTGTTGTAAAACTCGTTATAGTTTAAAGTTAAAAGAAAATCGCTAAATTGACTTTTAATTTAATCAATAAATAATAAATCCTACATATATATATATATAT
>JAWNOM010000413.1:0-13102 GCA_035045965.1 Drosophila aldrichi | reverse complement strand
TTATTGCGAAAGCGCTCGTTCGTTATAGAATCCATCTATAGCTCTCTGAGTTTGAGCTAGACACATTTAATTAGAAGTAGGAGTGTAGGAGATCAGAGAAGGAAGATTGAAGGCATATAAAATAAACGAGATTTATAGAGAAAGCAGAGGCCCGAAAAGGTAGAAATTTTTTAGAAAAGTATAAGATAAATAAAACTTTTGATGCAGAAGACTAAAATGGAGTAGGAATAATGAAGAGATTGATCAAAACCCAATATTGTTATTGAAAGATATTCTCCAAAGGGACGAAAAAATGATTGACAATAATAAAATAATTTCTATCTATGTCCAGCTTGGTGTCACTTGATCCATATTAAACCCCATCTGATTAATACGAACATTAAGTTTCAATTGAATGTATTTTACCTTCGCCCGAGCTGAGCTCGCAGCTTAAAGCATTTTGATTGCTTGGATTCAAATGCAGCTTTTTGGTATTTACCTTCTATCATAATTTGTGGAAGAAGAACTACAAGCATACATACATACATACATGTATCTCAGATGTCTTTGCTGCTTCGCTTTTTTGCCAGCTTCACTCGAGTTTTATAGCCGGCATTCAGCTCAGCTCAAAAAGTGACACTCAACTTTGCCATGTGAAGCAAATAAATCATCGTAAGTTTTTCAGCCGGTGCCAAAGGCCAAAAAACCCCTTTGACCTCACGCAATACCCCGCTCGCCCCAACGAGGCTGTCCAGCGTGGATTCAGCCCTCGGGCATCCATTGAATTTAAGGCAAGAGCCAAATGAAAGAAGCTGAAACTTTGTCGTGCAGTTTGTATGTATTTTCTTTTTTCTATTTTCTCTTTTTTTTCGAATTTTCCTTTTGATTTTCTTTGCGTTTGGCGCTTCATTTTGGGCAAAGTTTTGCGCTGGCAGAGTTGACACGTCATCAGGACAAAGCTACCGAAACTTTACCATTGTTGAATGTAACGCAAGTCACATGATAAACAACAACAACAACAACAGTAAATAAATAAATAAATAAAAAAAAGTGCCAGAACAATGCGCCGTAAACTTGAGCTTGATAATTGTTCGTTTGCGCTGTTGCCATTTTGTTAAGCACTTCCTGCTCAACTATTTGCCATTATAAGAACCCACAATAACTCCACACTTTGTGGGAGGGAGAGAGGGGGAGAAGCAACCCCTACCCCTCCTCCCCCTCCACCCATCTCTATTGATGTGAAAGTTATGTGAAAAGTTTTGATTTGTTTAGTACATTTATTTTACACTGCCCGACGAAGCGTTTCGAACTCGAATTCGAGTTTCGACTTAACTCGAAATTCCAGTGCATTTTCCTTCTACTTCTTCTTCTTTTTTTTATGCCAATATCTAAGCAGCATAAATTATGATGTTTTCTATTGTTCGCTTTGTCTAAGCCCAATAAATCGTGCATCCCTTTCGCTCCAGCTCCAGCTATAGCTGTCTCAACTTGTTTTTTTTTTTTTTTGTTGTTGTTGTTGTGTGTTGGCAAAACTTGAGTTGTAATTGAAAATGTTGTTGTTGGTGCTGTGGATGGTAGTTTACAGAGCGAGCGAGAGCAGCTGTTCGTTGGTTTTAATTAAATTTTCCTGTCCACAAAAGTTGAATAGGTAACATGCTGAGAAATGAGTGTATAAACAGAAATCATTTGTTTACGGCACTCTTGCAGAAAAACCAGAAGCAAAAGCAGAAGCGACTATAAGGGGCAATAGTAAACAGTTCGTATGACAAATGGAAATGGAATTATTATATATATATACAATTAATAAAATAAAATATAATAAATAATAAATAAATTAAAAGAAATGTACATATATTTTTATATTTATAAATATATTTTAATTTAATAAAAATATTTATTTATTTTAATATGTTTTAAGTAAAATAAACAAAAATATAAAAATAAAAATAAAGTCCCCCATTTTCAGCAATGAGCAAAATAGTAAAAAAACATATTTTTTGTTATTAATAAAAATTGCAGTGATTACTAAAATTAAATATAAATATACTAAATATAAAAATGATTTATTCCAAATTATTGGAGACTTTAAATTTAGGTCAATTGGTAATTATGGCTTTTTATTTACTTTTTAATACGTTATATATATATATTTATATTATTAAAATTTTTTTTTTTAAATTTATTTACATTGCTTTCATTGACTCTTATATTATTTATTGCATTAATTAAAATTTATTTATGCCAACATATGCATCATCAGCTAAAAACATTTTCATTAGTAAAATCTAAGGATGAATCAATGAAAATCATTATAAATAAAAAAAAATTATATTTGGTTATTTATTCTACATATTTCTATGATACAAAAATATGTCATAAATTTGCTTGTTAAAAAATAGGTTTTTTTTTTGCTATGTATATAAATTGTTTTATTTCTTTTATTTATTTATTTTTTTTATTTTATTTTTTTTTAATCGTAATATGTCAGATTCAGGCCTCTGATTTTTGTTTCAACTTTAAGCCGCACAATTGACACATTGCCATTGATTAAAAATGAAGCTAAATAAAAAACGCATTTGTTCATATTTGATGAGAAATCCCACATTGAGTGGCTTATTAAAATGAATTCGCTTTACATTTTTTTTTTTGCATTTTTTCTCTCATTTTGATCAGTTTGACACATTGATTAATTTGTTTACAAAGCAATTGTTCATGCATAAAATTATATAAACTGCCAGCAAAAAGGTTGGACTAAGGCCAAACAAGTTAACGATGAAACTGTCAATAAATATACATATATATTTATATAGATTCCAATATATATATATTTATATACAGATGTTTTTTAAACCATTTGAACTTTCGTCTGCGGCTGACACATAACAGCAATTAGTTATTAATTAACAGACCGCATTTGTATTAATTAATTTGTGCCACGCTTGATATCGAACTGTACTTATTTAATATTCAGCCAACGCATATTATGCAATAATCCAAAATTGTATATTGTAATACTAGAAAATTACACGAGTGCCAATGGGCTTGGCCTTGTTCTGCCTGCCAGAGACACTTATTAATTAATAATGCGAATCACAATTAAATTGGTTTTTCCTATTACTTCTTTTTTTTTTTGTGTTTTATTATTAATATTTCTATTTGCGCCACTTGACTGGAATATATATTTTATTAAATATTCTATCAAGTGTGCATTCAATGAATACATTTCAAATTTATGTACATATATAGTTTCATTATGATGTCAGGTGTCGTCTTGTGGAAATGTTCAATTACAAATTATATTAAATTCATAGTTAAATAATTCCTTAAATAAGAATTTATATAATAGTTTTTTTACAATTCATTTAAATTAATATTTTTATGCCCTTAACCCCTTGAAGTATATGTAATAGTATATATATGTATGTAGTATATATATTCTCAATCAGTGTGACGAGCTGATTCGATTTAGCACTATTCGTCTGTCTATTTCTTCTAAGTATTCCCTCTACATATTTCGAAGTATTTCCGCTAAGTATTTCCTCTACTTATTTCATTTACGTAATTCCACTACGTACTTCCTCTACGTCTTCAATGCTTAGCTGATCAATCACACACTCTGCTTCACTTTGTTGCGCACACCACCAACAGGCCTGGACGACTTAAGAAATGCTGCAGCTGCTGCCGTTTATATATTGTCACTTTTACTCAAGCGCTGTCTCTCTCAAATGTTGAGCCTGACGTCAGGTAGCGCTCGTTGCAGTTGACTTTCAAGTGACCAATGGGAATGCTCTCTGCTGCTGTGAGCATTCTAGCTTCGCTTAACCTAAATAAAAATACCAAATGAGAGCTGCTACATACACATAGACAACTTTAACGATCTTCTGCAAGGAGAGAGCTTTTATTTTTACTCAAGTACTGTCTCTCTCGTTACAGTCGAGCTTCAGGTGACCAATGGGAACGCTCTCTGCTGCTGTGAGCATTCTAGCTTCGCTTTACACATACACATACCAAAAGAGAGCTGATGCACACACATTTAATGATCTTCTGCACTGCTTCTCTGCTTACTTTTACTTTTACTCAAGTACTGACTCTCTTAAATGTTGAACCAGACGCTAGGGTAGAGCTCATTACAGTCTCTGCTGCTTCAAGCATTCGCTCAGGGTATTTCGTCGAGCGGACTCGACTTGTTAAAGCTTTTCGAGCTACGGCCTTATAATATACTACAACTATAAGTCTTACTACTATAACTTTAAGTCTTACTACTATAACAATAAGTCCTACTACTACAACTATAAGTCTTACTACTATAACTATAAGTCCTACTACTATTACTATAAGTCCTACTACTATAACCATTACTTCTACTACTACAACTATAAGTCTGCTGCGCTTTATATATGCCCACTTTTACTCAAGCGCTGTCTCTCTCAAATGCTGAGCCCGACAGCAGGTAGAGCTCGTTGCAATTGACCGTCAAGTGACCAATGGGAGCGCTCTCTGCTACCAAATGAGAGCTGCTGCATACACATAGACCACTTTAACGATCTTCTGCAAGGAGAGAGCTTTTATTTGTACTCAAGTACTGTCTCTCTCGTTACAGTCGCGCTTCAAGTGAACAATGGGAACGCTCTCTGCTGCTGTGAGCATTCTAGCTTCGTTTTACCTAAATACACATACCAAAAGAGAACTGCTGCATACACATAGACAACTTTAATGATCTTCTGCACTGCTTCTCTCCTTGCTTTTACTTTTACTCAAGTACTCTCTCTCTCTCAAATGCTGAGCTTGTGCCTGTTCATGCGTGCGTCCCTATGTGTGTTCTTTGTATGTGTGTTTGCGTGTGTGTGTTTCTTTTGTAAGCAGAAAGACGCGACGTATTATTGAAATTTTGTTATTAAATTATATTTTAATGTTTACTTTTATTATAATTTACATTTATTTAATATTTATTTATATTACAATTTTCTAATTATTAATATTTTTTATATATTTGAATATAAATATAAATAATGCTGCTTCGTATATTTCTTAAAAATATATTTGTTAATTATGATCAACTGACTAATAATTTATTTATTTATTTTTTGTTTTTTGTTTTGTGGGACTACTAGACGAAAATAGGAATAGAATTAGAGTTTCTAAACTTTTAATAAACATTTTCTAGACTTTTAATTTTTCTGTTTTTTTTTATTTTTATTTATTTTTTTTAATTTTGTATATTACTTATTTAAATATCATCACTTATTATTATTTAAATATCATCAATTCTTTACTAACTTTCATTGCTAAATTTCAAGTTAATTTTAAATTTTTTGCCCAAAAACTTTATTGTGTTAAAGCGAGGGAGAAACATTTACCAATTAGCTGTAAAATCTGAAGCGTTGTTTGTTGTCTTTTTGTTTTAAGTAAATATCGTTTTAATAAAATGGCCAAGCCAAACTTGCAACGACAACAACAACAACAACAAGAACAAAAGCCCGAACAACATTTTGTGAAAATCTTGAACAAAACGTGGCTAAAACTAAAACTAAATGCAGACATAAATATTTTATGCTTAAAGTAAAAAACTTTTGCAATTTGACTGCTGTTGCAGTTGCAGCAGCCAAAAAGCTGGCTAAATCGCATACAAACACACTCGCACACACACACACACACGCACACACACTGACAGTCGCTGTGGCTGGTTTTGGCCTTTTTTGTGCGCTTGGCCAAAATCTAAACATAAGTTAGCATTTAAGTTGGCGCAGGGCGCAAAAGCATAAAACACGCAGGAACAACACACACACACACACACATGGAAACCGCAACGACTCTCTCTCTCTCTCTCTCTCTCTCACACATTCTGGTGATCCACTTCCGCTGCGTTCAAGATAAGAAATTTACTTGGCTATTTGAATTCCGGATGCCTTAGCCTCCCCTCCCCTTAGAGCGAGGGCGTTGTGTCTGCTGTTGTGGGCGTGGCATTGGGCTATGAGTGTGGCGCAGGTATGGCTAACACCCTCCTCGTCGTCCCTCAGCGCATTGCAAGTCAATTAAAACTTATATTTTACTTGTTTTGGTTTTCTTTTCGTCTTCGTCTTGAATTTGTTGCTGTACTTGAATGAAAATAATATTTATTACTCGGTTTTGGGCTAAATTTGAAAAGTTTAGCTACTGAAATGCTCAACGCTCACTTTATATGAATATTCCAAATAGAATAATATGAAAAAAAAAAAAAAATAAAAATAATACAAAATAATGTATATATAATGTTATTGCGAGCTTTATTTTTATTATAGAATTTTTTTGTAATAATTCTATTTTTATTGGTATTTAAAAATTATATATGTATTTGACAATATTAATATGTATATAGTATTAAATATTTTTCTTCAATAATTCTATTGTTATTTTCCGGTATTTTGTATTATTTTAGTATTTATTTTATTTTATTAAATAATAATATTACAATACTTTATTCAAATTTTAATAATATTAAATATTTTTAATTTATTATTTTTATTTTATAATTCCATATTCTTTTTATTTTTTTTTATTTTTAATTTTTAATTTTTATTTTTTTGTAATAATAATAAATACTCTATTAAAATATTAATATTTAATATTGAATATGTTTCTTTAATAATTAAATTTTTATATTTATTTTAAGAAATGTTACTGTATTATAATATAAATATTTAGTATTTAATATCCTTCTTTTATGGTACCAAGTATATAATATAAAGCCCTTTTAAAATACATATTTATATTTAGTATTCATATTATTTATTATTATTGAGTATTTAATATTTTTCTTTTATATTTCTATGTTAACATTTATTTAATAATAAAATAAAACTCGTTTTCAATATTTATAATTGTATATTTCCATATTTTTTTAAAATTTTTTTATTTAGTAAAATTTAAATAAAATAATGGCTAAGAAACCCACTTATCTGGAATTGTAGGGTATCTGCTTGTCGTGCACTGCCAGCCGTAACACTCAAATCAAGTTGTGCCATTTGGAGTCATATTTCGAACTCGCTGCCTCTACAAAATCATTTATATTCGTCAATTCATCTAACGTTCCGCCAAAATTTTTGCTCTAAAATTAAATTTCGCATAGAAAAAAAAAAGAAGAAACATGGAAAACAATTAGATTGAAACTGGATTTACTGGACTCGCTGCAGAGCTGTAGCTAGGACATGGCATTGAATAATTTATTGCCTGGCAACTAATTAAAATTGCATGAACACGTCTCGAATGAAATTTAATGAAAACATTTGATTTCACATTTTCCATAGATATATATATGTGTGTCTCTCTCTCTCTCCCTCTCTCTCTCCCTCTCTCTCTCTCTCTGTGTGTGTGCGTCATGTCCTGTAAGCTTTCATTTCAATTGGCTGCCAACTGAATTGCTAACTACATTTTCCACACTGAAGCTTTTCCCCATCTCCTGCTGCTGTTTTATTTGAAATTAAATTCGTTCGAGGACGATGAACTAAATGTAAATTGAATACTCTATGCTGGCTGTAGCTTTGTAGAGCTTAGTTTTGATTTACCATGTCAGACTCTTAATCCCAATGAAAAGGCCTCAAACAGCTTGAAGTAGGTTTTCATTTTGGACTTGATTGTGTTGCATTCAATTTAAGAGAAACTTAATGTAAGCAAAATATATTAAAAACTATTTATTTGGGATATAAAAATACTGTAAACTGTGTGGGTGAAAAACTAAATAGTTGCTGAAAAGTGAGGTTTAAAACAATAAAATGAATAAATAAGTAAATAAAGTCAAATAAAATTAAATAAATAATATAAAATAAATAAAATAAAATAAAATAAAATAAAATAAAATAAATAAATTAAATTAAAATAAGATAAATAAATAAAAAACATATAATAAGTAAAATAAATAAAATAAAATAAAATCTAATAATTCTATACATATACATATATTATTTTCCAGTTCTGTTTACTATTGAGATATATGTATCTATATTATCTTATTTTATATTTAAATTTTAAATAATTAATTAAGTAAATAATTAATATAAAATCAGTAATTCTAATAAATCTATACATCTATATTATTTTCATTTTTATCTTAATTATATTTAAATTTCAAACAATAATATAATATAAAAATAATAAAATCAATAAATAAATAAATAAAATAAAAATCTGTACATATGTATATATTTTTTTCATCTTATCTTATTTTATATTTAAATTTTAAATAATAATATAATTTAAAAATAATAAAATCAGCAAATATAATAAAAAAAAAAAATTAAATAAATAAATAAAATAAAAAAATTAAATAAATAAATCAAATATATCCATACATATATATTTTTTTCCAGATCTGTTTACTATGTATTTAGATATCTATCTATCTTATCTTATTTTATATTTAAATTTTATTATTAATGATTATTATTATTTTTTTTTTAATATTTCTTTAATTAAATTTTATTAATCAATTTTTTTAATTATTTAATTTTGTTATTTATATTAACTCTTACTTATTTAATTAAGCTTTTTTCTACATAGTTCCTCAAATTATTAAAATCAATTATATATATTAATTACCTAATATTTTTTATAAGCTTTAAATTCTATTAAATTTATATATGTATGTATATTACATAATGTATTTAATATACATGTTTGTATTAATATATTCATAAGTTTGCTTCAATCATTAAAGTTCCTGAGCAGCCAGAAATATTTCCAGCTTCTCCTCCACTGTTCACTTTTTCACTCTCACCGTAGCTCTCTTTTTCTCTCCTTTTCTCTCATCCCCTCTTCACACTCTTCGCTCGCAGGCCAATCAATTTCAATAGCCGCAATTTGTTGAAGCATTGTCATAAATTGCACTAATGCCTATATATATAGGCGTCAGACGGAACCAATCTGCCCTCTGGATGTCGCGTCGTCTCCCACTTCCTATACCGCCCCCACACCCACACGCCCACACGCCCACTGGTCACCTGTCAATTATTTTAACAAGACAAAACGCATCAATGGAGCTCATGGCGGCCATGGAGGCTCTGGCTAGATTTGGCAGTAAATTTATACAATGTGTCAGCTATATACATACATACATAGATATAGATATGTATATATGTATGTGTATGTAGAGCGCTGCTGGAACGTGCAAATCCCCTTTGCGTTGAAATGGCTTAATGTCACTTTATTTCATGCGGTCTTGTCACGTCTGTCTGCGCTTTTTGTTTCGATTCGTTTCATTTCGTTTCATTTTGTTTCGTTTCATTTTGTTTTTTGGCACTCACTGTTGTTCTTTTTGACCTGAGAGCTTCGCCTTTGTGACACTGTCCATCAGTCAGATGTGTGTGTGTGTGTGTGTGTGTCTGTGTGTGTGTGTGTGTGTGTGTGTGTGTGTGTGTGTGTGTGTGTGTGTGTGTGTGTGTGTGTGTGTGTGTGTGTGTGTGTGTGCATCGATTTGTGTTTCGTCCAGCTCTTGACATTAGTTTTTGCCAATCAGCAGCGCCCTCCTCCCCCCCCCCCTACGCCACCCTCTCTCCAAACAACCTCGAAAATAGCTTGTCAATTATTTGGCAATTTCATTGGCCCCGTTGACAATGGGATTTGTTGCGTTTCATTTAATATTTGACCGGATCGCATTTGTAACTTAAATCAACAGCTTCCAGCGATATCTACCCATATATATACATATATATACATATATATATATATATATATATAGAACAGCTGTTATAAATAAAGATTTTCACTGCGCCTCATTTAATTTATTCAAAAAAATTTGTCATTTCCGTGGGCTTTGCCAGCAATTTCAATTAAATTGCCGACTTATGTTCGAAATGTTTGCGAGCATCGAGATTTTCACTGGGCCAACGTGTCCGTCCATCCGTCCATCCTCAGAGCTCAATTTAAATGCCGTCACAGGGATCAACATCAACTGCCTATCGATGATGGCGCAGGCAACGTGCCATGAAAATTGAAAATTAGCATCAGCAGCCGGAACTGAGGAGGCGCAAGGCGAACAAAGGGAAAGGCTTCGCTAATTGGAGCAGCATCCACTCCTAGGCAGTCTGCCCTCCCTGCCCTCCCTGCCCTCCCACACCCCTTTCCATTGCTTCTGTTTCATTGTCATGTCACAGGGGCATTTAGAGCCAGAGCTAATTTCTAGTTTTTAAGGCAATTGATTTATGGAGATGGCATTTAAGTTGTAGGAGCTGCTAAAAGGGGCATGGTTGAAGTGGTGGGATTAAGTGAGTGATGTGTTAGTAGTTAGATTATATAGAAGAGACTAGAAGAGTCTACAAAAGGAGTAAAAATCTAGATGAAGAGCTAAGAAACTTATCCAAAGAGTCTATTACCAAAAGGCATAAATAAACTTGAAATTTATCTATATAGGTATAGTATAGATATACATATGTACATATATACATATATGTATATACATATAAGCTATCTAGACAGCTTGCACAACAAATCACAACGCCTTGCTGCCTAATCGAGCTGGGCAAACAAACCAATCTCTGTCCAAATACAAATACCAATACAAACGCACACACACACACACATCTATGCATAGTGCTCTGTCCAACAATGAAGTAAATTGAAAAAAAAAGAAGAAGGAAAAACTTCCAAATGCAGCTGCTGCTGCTCTGCTCTATAACTTCAGCCAGCCACGCCTCTACTTTGAGCGCGGCTGACATCAAATATATATATAATACATATACATACATACAACAGCTGTGCATATAGCTCTAAAACACAAGTAAAAACTGTCCCAATGGCAGCAACAACAACAACAACAACAACAAGAAATCGCATCGTTGCTCACTTTTGCTCGTTGAGAAATTGACATTTAAACATGAAATGCCAGCCAAAAATTCGTGCCAACAACAATGGCCTCAGCCTCGGCCACTTTTTCGTGATACCATAAGCAATTCGTCCACCAACCAACCCCTCTCCACCCTCCAGTTCAGTCGCCTCCCCTTTAGTTAAACCATAGCCATGCTCAGGTCCAGCAACTGCAATCCCAGCACGACTGCAATCTCAGCATTGCAAGCATTTTGACCAAAAAAAAAAGTGAAGAAGAAAAAAACTTTACATGGCCTGCAGTTGGGCAGCAAGAAATTGAAAATAGTCCCAGCGCTGCCCCTGCCGCCTGCCGCCCGCGACCGCGCCCACCGTAAGCACACATATCTGTGCTAGGTATTCCCCATATGACTGTCTATCTAAACTGTCTATATACGTTTGTCTGTGTGTGTGTGCCTCCATGTCTGTGTGCACTTATCGATTGCTCATACGTCGCGTTGTCCCAAAGTGTCGAAAGGCAGCAAAAGCGAGAAAAAAAAACAGCAGCAGCAGCAGCAGCAAACAGAAAAATAGAATGGAATAGCAATGAAAATGTGCACAAAAGTTGAATCAAATACCAAATACCAAAGGCAGAAATCGCACATTCTTATACACAGGGAGAGCGAGAGAGAGAGCGAGAGAGGACGAGAGAGAAAAACCCATTAACACTAATCGCTTCCCCACAGACACATAAACAATTTATCTGCCACACACACGTGTGTGAGTGTGTGTGTGTGTGTCCTTGCTGTAACTTACCCACAAGATCGAAGTCAAAAGTTTTTCGTCGGCGGCAACAGACTTGCATTTTCTTTATTTTTATTCCACATGTTTTTTTTTTTTTTTTTTTTTTTTTGGGAATATTTTTGCTTACGCTGCACTATGGGAAAAAAACCCAAATTTTTGGCATTAATTGTTCCTGAAGAGATAGAAGCTTGAAATTTTGTACACACATTAATACGAATTTTGTATAATTTCGGTTTTTTTATTTTTGAAATAAAGCCACGCCCCCACCCCTTCCGCTTATAGCGTCAAATTCTAGGACCAGATAAGCTTTTACGGGCTAACCGTAAATATTAATTTAATCATAATTTTCTTATTCCAACTCAATACAATTCATTCCACATTTCTTTTTATAGGTGTCTTCAGTATCATCTCCCTATTCATCATAAATTGAATGTTTTTTTTTTCGCATAGAGCTTTAAATTTCCCGGAGTTGACCTTATGCTCGCAAGAGATATCAATTAATATTATATACAAGTTTTTTAAGATTTCTTGGTCAAAACTTCAAATTTTAGAAAACAACTCAACATTTCCAAAAGTTCTTCTTGCTGTGTTGTCGTCATTGGAGTTACCACTTCAAAACAAATGTTGTATCGCTTAATTTGGTAGACGAAATTAATGCAAAATGTATCAAGAGAGGCGTCGTGTTATCATACTTTGAAGCAAGCTTAGAAGCCAATTTGCCTTTTAATCGAGGATCAGCATCGTAATAATTTAATTGCTTCCGACCTGCTCTTTTAGATGATCTGGCGTGTGCACAGACCTTGCTACTTGACTCTAATCAGTAATCGATTGCATTTCGTCAAATGATACTTAATAAATCCAACAAATTTGTTAAAAATTGGTTTAAGTTGATCGTCCGATATGTTCTCTTTACTTTTTTTTAACGATATAATCTTTTATAGCGCATTGTTGTCGCTTGTTGCTGCTCCACACTTCCAGCAGCACTGAGCGTCTAAGCCAAAGCACATCTACAACATGTCAATTTTCGGAAAAAGGGGCAAAAACGGGCAAAAGTTATTAATTGGTCCTTATAGTATAAGGTTAGCTAATTAATTATTAGTAAAAACTGCCGAGGCCTAGCGAGGACTGTTAAAGTAATACTCCACAGAACCCAAACATATTTGTTAGGGTTAAGCTAAAAATACACATGAACAACACATTGCACAGTTACGCAAAAACAAAGAAGTATACAAAATCACTACGGACACTTATTATACATACCTTTATTAACCTTTTCCATATAAACATTTAATTTATGCGATTAACAAGCAAATTTTATACTGCTTAAAAGTTGCAATCTATTTGGCGCGCTTTTTCACGTTGCAATGCAACGCAAAATTAACTGACTTTGTAAAATTATCAAAAAATAGGGGTAGTCCCCAAAAATTAAAAAAAATTATTTTGATTCTATCTAATGAATTTATAATTGGAAAAAAATATTTGTTTGGCGATTTGACACAACAAAAAAATGTGATTAATGCCAAAATATCGTACTTTTTTCCCATAGTGC
>JAWNOM010000412.1:0-29709 GCA_035045965.1 Drosophila aldrichi | reverse complement strand
CAATAATAAATAAATAAAATACAATAGCATATAGAATAAAAACATATTAAAATAAATGTATGATTAAAAGAAAAACTCATAATTGTTATTTTGTGTTACAAATTAAAATTCAAGTATTCCATAAATTTATAAATAACTCCATATATTTTATATATTAGATATATAGTAAATATTAAGTATTGAAGCAAATCTAGAAAAATTGATTGAATACCAAAAATCGAAATGCTTCATTGGCATTTGAATAATGCAACATTCTATTCACAATGGCATGCATATATTGAATGTCAATATAAAATCTGAAATGCAAATATCAAGAACCTTATAAAACATTTATATATTTTTATATTATTTCATTTTTATATATAATATAATAATAATTTGCCTGCAGAGCTTTTTAAGCCATCACATAGATAGTGCAACTAATGCCCGATTCTAGCTGAATATAAATAAGAAATCAATTCAAGACTTGTCTCAGCTCAATCAACTGACGCCGCATATATGCTTATTGTTATTCTCAGTCTATTCAATATATCGCTGATTAGCATCACGAACTCCAAATTTGATGTGATCTGATGTGCTCTGATGTGTGGCTGTTTGGCTGTCACAAACACGCCAATGGAGTTAACATATTCGCACCACATGTAGCGCCCATAAAAATGCGCATACAAAAAATTAAAATAAAAATTAAAAGCTGCTGCTAAAAATCAAGCGCCAAAGTCGACGTCTGCGTCGGCGTCAGCGTCAGCATCGGCGTTAGCGTCAAAAGCCAAAATGCGCGACGTTGTCGTCGCTGTCGCCGTGTCACTGCACCCAGTGGGGATTTCTCACACCCTCTCGCTCTACCCCTCTCTCGGTGTGTGTGTGTGTGTTGTGGGTGGCACATATGAGGTGTTTTGCGCCACAGACACACACACACACACACACACACACACACACGACAACGACGACGACGACATCGTAGTACCCACTTGAAACGCTTTTTAACAAAAATTCTTTTAATTTTTTGAGCTTCTTTTTTTGGGCAGCAGCAAAAAAAAAAAAAAAATGTATACCGGGAGAAAATTAAAGAGAAATCCGGGAGTTTGACTAAAAGAGCTGCTGCAGCTGCCTCTGCCTCTATCACTGCTACTGCTGCTGCTGCTGCTGCTGCTCTTGTTGCTTGTATATTTGCGCAACCCTCACTGAAAATGAAATTTTTCCTAGAAGACGGCTGTGGCATCAACAGCAGCAGCAGCCGACGACAACGTCGCATTGTTGATGAACATGAACAAGCGGCACGCTAACAAGTCGCCTATCCCGTGTCCCGTGCTCCGTGCCCCATGCCCCTGTCCCAAGCAACATGCAACATGCTTCGTGCACCTGGCCAACCGTTGCACCTTTCAGCAATGGTGTTGGTACGTGGGCGCTTACATTGTTGTTGCTTTGCTCTTGTTGTTGTTTGTGTACTGCTTGCTTTTTATTTTTTGTTTTTTTTTTCGGCTGTTGTTTTGTTGTTGCTGCGGATGCATATGCCACGCCTCCAATGCCTTGGATGCCTCTGAGGCAGCTAGAAATTATGATGTTTGAGTTGCTTCTCGTTTGCTGCCTGCGCTCATTTTAATTTCCATTTCTATTTTCTCGTTGTTGTTGTTGTTTTTTTGGGCCTTCGAAAATTACAACAACAAAAATTGCGAGCCCAAAAGAAAAAAGGCGATTAAAACAGTTTGAGCAAAACAAAACAAAAGCCAAAAAAAAAGCAAAAAAAAAAAAAAACAAAAGAAAAAAAATTCAAGTGCATTTTTCACTTCACTTTACGGTGCATTCACATTTCCGTTGCATTGCATTGCGCTGAAGCAAAACGTTTGCGGCAAGGCAGTTGGGAGAAGCGGTGGGCGTGGTGGGCGTGATGCGAGCGCCAAGAAAGGGGGCGATGGGGCGGGCAGCTCTTTGTTCAGACACCACTCACACTGCTTGAAGTTTACCTTTTTTTTTACCTATGCAATTTGTATTTGTGTTTGTCTTTGTATATACATACATTCGTGTATATGTATATATATGTATGTATATATTTATATATATATTTTATTTTCATTTTTTGTCATTGTCACCATTTTGATAGTAGGGTCAGTCTGTCTTGAGCCGTCTGCCTTCAGCCGTTGTGTGTTGCACGTTGCGCGTTGCACGCTGCCTGCTTTTTAGGCGCTTTTTGCAAGAGTTGCACTTTTGAGCGGCGCACCGCAGCTGCGTGCTGTTTGTTGTTGTTCAATTTTTTATAAAATTGCCATAAAAAGTGCATTTACTTTGCATTCTTATTCTTTATTTATTTTATTTTATTTTTTTTTTTGGCATTTTTTTTCGTTTTAATTTCTTAATTAGTAGCCGCTGTGGCAGTCGAGGAGCTGACGCGGGGGCTGGGCCCTGGGCCTTGGGCTGACGCTAAGGGTAGTTGCATTGCTTAAAGTGCAAAAGCTTTTCAAATTATTCAAATTGAAATGGTTTTTGGCATTTGGCTGCTAGCAGCATTTGATCCACGCAATTCACACTCAGGCCAACAACTATTTTTTTTTTTTTTTTTTTTATATGTAGTTTGATTGCAGCTTTTGTCTTAAACTCTATAGCGCATTAACAACTATTTAAAATCTAATTTGCATTCCCAACTTCTCTTCTCTTCTCTTCTCTTCGCTCGCAGAAGAAAGCCTTGAGCAGTTTCTTTGAGTCGCTCAAAGACCAAAACTCTTCAAATTTATCATCAAACTTTGGCTTTGACAAACGAAAAAGTTATCGTTGTTGTTGTTGTTGCTGTTGTTGGTGTTAGCTATGCTCTATGTGAAATTAGTATGAGAAAAGCTGAGCACCAGAAGCGCAAACAAACCGAGTTAATGTGTCTTATTTATGCCAGGCACGATCCATGTCGATTTTCCCATAGAAAAAAAAAAAAAAAACAAACTTAAATTTTCGTTTTATGCATTTATTACTGCACTCAAAGTAGAGATTCTCCCCTCCATTTTTGGCTTTGACTCTAAAACTTTTTAATTAGCCTCATCAACGATATGCAATGAGCAGTTGAGAGCTGGCAAAAGGGTCACGATTCCGGCCGGGAGTCTGTGGTCGCCAAGCGGCAACAGTAATTGATGATTGCTATTTCAAGGGATTATTGTCAACGATAAGCATGCTTAGCGGACAGGTGTTAATTAATATGAATGGATTTTGGTCGAGTTCAACGACTGCACCTTGAGCCTTGCACTTCCTGTTTGGCACCTTAGGGATCTCGCCCCAATAGGGGAGCCCAATGGGGCCTAACTAAAATTATGACACAAACTTGCCAGCTATCTGCGGCTTGCCATCTAACTGTGTCAAACGGAAAGCGAAACTGAATGCAAGCCGATGGCTATCTATGCGGCTTAGAGTGTGAAAAGCGAAATTCTCAAACACTTGGCAAACAAGCAGGCTGGAGGCTGTCCGCCGTCCGCCGTCCGCTGAAATGAGCCGATCTTATCTGTAATTGCTTTTTGGTGAAACAAGCGACAAATACGCCTTCTCAAGAGACTATCATCTTGGACCTACTGTTGCCACTGCTGCCACTGCTGCCACTGCTGCCACTGCTGCTGCTGCACTTTAAGGAAATGACCCAAATTAGGCAGAAGTTTTTGCATGCGGCATGCGAGCTATGTCTCTACCACTTTGTCTTTAGTTTTTTAGTTGTACGGGGACAAAACTTCAAGAAATCGACATTTGCTGTGCTGCAGCTCAAAGACGTGCATGTATTTTTTTTCAAGCGCAGGAATGCGTGTGGGAGTGAAGCATATTTTTCTCTCACATTTTATCTATAAGCTTATATCACACACACACACACACATACAGACAAACACTCACTCCTTTAGTCAAGCACAAACATGAACTGAGTTGAATTTGTACTTCCGCTTCTTTTGCAGCGCCGGAGGACAGCAAATCAGTTTTTTCTCTTGTTTTCTTCTATTTTTTTTTTTTTTCATGTATTTGTCTCGCTGCTGATTTGTCGCACGAGTTGAATTTATGATTATGCCGCCAGCGGCACATGTGAGCATATGTAAAAATGATTTTTTTCAAATAAAAATTCAAACTCATATTGAAGTGGCATTAATTATGCGTAAATGAGCTTAATGCATCAATTAATCAAATCAAAGGCGACGCTGCCTGCACTGCATTGCACTGCCGACAGCCTCTGCCGGCGCATGCAGTTTTCAGCCTTTGTAGTGTCACACAAAAGCGCGAGAGCTCGCTCCTCGAAAAAATCCAACTCCGAACTGCCCGTCAGCCTACTTGGGATGGGGTGTGTAAGGTGGGCGGCGCACTGATGCATTAACGGTCAGCGATGATGTGCCACCCACAAGCGCCTGGTTTGCTCGACTGTGCCATAGCTGGCGCTATGCGATAGCGACACCTAGCGTTTGCGCTGGCATACTAAACCCCCCCCCCCCCCCCCCCCCCCCCCCCCCCCCCCCCCCCCCCCCCCCCCCCCCCCCCCCCCCCCCCCCCCCCCCCCCCCCCCCCCCCCCCCCCCCCCCCCCCCCCCCCCCCCTTTTTTCCCCCCTGCTTGGTTGGTGTCTTGGCTAAGCCTGGCCAAGTTTGGAGTGCGTCTCGACTGAACGAACTCGTTGCTCGACTGTGCCATAGCTGGCGCTATGCGATAGCGACACCTAGCGTTTGCGCTGGCATACTAACTGATTGGTTGGTGTCTTGGCTAAGCCTAGCCAAGTTTGGAGTGCGTCTCGACTGAACGAACTCGTTGCTCGACTGTGCCATAGCTGGCGCTATGCGATAGCGACACCTAGCGTTTGCGCTGGCATACTAACTGATTGGTTGGTGTCTTGGCTAAGCCTAGCCAAGTTTGGAGTGCGTCTCAACTGAACGAACTCGTTGCTCGACTGTGCCATAGCTAGCGATATGCGATAGCGACACCTAGCGTTTGCGCTGGCATACTAACTGCTTGGTAGGTGTCTTGGCTAAGCCTGGCCAAGTTTGGAGTGCGTCTCGACTGAACGAAAAAGAAACCGCTTCAATTGGGTCTGCGTCTTAGCTTTCCTTGAATTAGCCGAGTTCCGCTCCAACTCAACTTAACGAAACGCAGCTGAAATTTGTATAAAGTCAAAAATATTTAATTAATAAGGTTTCTGTATTCTAATAAATGCAACTCATTTCGTTTAAGGCACCATAATATTGCACATTGTACACATAAAACATGGAAATGTTTTATGGCTTAGCATCTGAAACCCCCCCCCCCCCCCCCCCCCAAAAAAAAAAAAAAAAAAAAAAAAAAAAAAAAAAAAAAAAAAAAAAAAAAAAAAAAAAAAAAAAAAAAAGACTGACTGACTGATGTGCACAAGTTACACCCTACAAAAATGGTTTATAATAATAACTAACTGTGAAATAAGTCGACAACTTTTCAAACCAAATTTAAGGGCATTGAGAATACAGCTAGTTGTACGTTGGTTGGACTTCCAGAAATTCTCAAAGAGATGACCACCAATATTATTTCAGAAGAGTAAAATGAATATACTAAGTATAAGTGTCAAATATTCTTATATACTTTAGGTTGCATAGGTGAATATTAACTTACTTTATTAGAGAAATTATTTTCGAAAGGAATTCCTCACGACAATTTGAGCAAATCACGAGCTCAACACCCGACTGTGAGCGCTATTGCTGTTAGAGATACTGAAATGCTGCTGTGTTTAAACAATTCGTAGAATACATATTCAAGGCTTTCGGTAAGCATTTTCGACCGCAAAGCCGCAACCATGGACAACACCTAATGACAGCGAACAATGATGCGGTCAACATCGCTGACCACTAACAACATTCAAACAGTATTTGCTATCGAATTGCACTGTTATGCACTGCTATGTTTAAGGCTCAATTAAGTGTGAGCGCCTAATTGAGTACAGATGTGCGACAAACATTGGAGGCGCGCCACTAAATGCCTGCGTATAGAATTCACGAGCTCTAACTCAAACGTTATCTCATACCTCTCTCTCTCTCTCTCTCTCTGCTGTTTTGTGTGTTGTAAACAAAGAAATGTGCAGACCCTATTCAACTCGCACAAATGTACATGCAGTCGAATGATTTTGGGGCAAACAAATCATTCAGATTGCGGTGTACATGCACATAGACATCATCATCATCATCGTGACCATAGAAAACAGACTAATCGATTCGATCGGCTTTAATGTGATTTGTAAAGGAAAACAATGGCAGTTGGTCAACGTTCTCATGCACTGACCAGTTAAACGAGAGTCAAGGACTCGGCACATGCAACAGCAGCGGCAGCAGCAAACAGCTTTAATAAATTTAATTTGATTTTAATTAAATATATAATGAAATTTAATGAAATTTATTAGTGCCCACATATCTCAATAAATATTTAATTTGCACACAGCTCTTTGCAGGCCTTTGTTGACCTTAAATTTAACTATTGCTGTCGTAATCCTTACTAATAGGATTACTTCTATAAATACTCTTACTCTGAACTTTGGATCGAATTTCCAAAGTAGCAAAGTCGTTCTCTCTCGCAGGGCCATTTTAATTGAATTTATTTAAATTAGTTCCTCTTGATGCCTTGAATTTGAGCAAACAGCTGTGCTGGAACTGCCTTCGAGTAAACAGAGCGAGGACACGGCACATCAAAGTGAAACGTGACAGAGTATTGACTGTAGTGAATACCCGGATATCTGGGTCATGCTTTTACACAATTGCTAATTACTTTTACGCAAGCAATAGGCCAATTTTATTAACAGGATGTTGGCACGAGTGCAACAGGTGTTGGTGACAATGCCACAGTATTGCCATTAATGGCTTTGATTGCAAAACACGACCTGTTTTATGTGTCTACATTCACTTATACATATACATATATTTATTTATATATACATATGTATGTAAAATAGGTTGCAGCACATTCCAAACCTAATCAACATATGTCAAACGCCGACGTTTCTATTTTCTTTATTTCCCCATATAAATTAAGGACATGCATATGTATGCAAGCTGCGTTCGTACATCAAACGAGCTTCTGTCTGCTATTGAAGCTATAAACATTCTAGCTTACACTGCGAGAACAACTCAAGCAACTTATACTTGAGAGCAAACATGGCTGAAAGAAGGCATATTTTTGTTTGTATTATATTAGGCAATTTATTTTGAAAGTCTCTTCAATGCTTGAAGCAGTTTCAATGTTTATTTGGTGCAAGCTGCAAACATAAACTCTTTACCCATTTAATTATAGATATTTCGAGCTTATATGTTTTACTTGATATCTACAATTTAAATTTTAAATGAAAGGAAAATTCATTTAAAAAATTGACCCTCGCTTTTATAGAGCGCACATGTGTGTGCAAAGGGCTAAGCATAAACATGTGCCATTTATTAAGCGTGCCACCTGACTGCAGTAAAAGCCAGATATACGGTCTGTTGGGGTGGCAGGGCTAGTTGACATGCGATTTGGGCACCATAAAACGACATGTAAGTCTTATATGGCCGAGTCGAGCATTCCGCAAAGACTGACGCACACTAAATAAGAACTTAAATCATTTGAGTAGCCACTGAACAAGAAGAAACAATCATTGAAATGAGCAGCTGTCCAGTGGACAATGGCAAAGCCAACACCTTAAAGGGTATCTGGCAGTCCTTGTCAAATTTTGTGCTGCCGTTGGCGACACCTGCGTTGACACTCATGTTAAATCAATTGTAGCTGGTTCAGAAAATCCATTCAGGCGCCAAATGGGTTCAGTTCGAGTCCATTGGCAGGACAACGTTCAGTCAGTGCTCAAATTTATTAAATTTGTTCGTTTGTGGAGAGAAATTGAATTATATGCGCATCAGTGAAGTAAATCGAAAATTATGACTGAGCTCAGTTGAATGGATTCGAGAAACGATATGCTTAACGTTTTGTTGTCAGCCTTTTTAATTGTAATAAGCTGGCGTCTGCCTGCGTGTCTGTCAACGTGAAACAAAGCCACGTGTGTCAAGGTCACTACCTGCTGAGCAACGCACCTTAGCGTCGTAAAATCGTAGAGCACACACTCATTCACACTCACGCACACATACATGTATGTATGTGCTAGGGTACATTGGCTTGCGGTCGTAAACCTTAGTGCAATATATGAAGGACCTTGGCAAAGGACTCGCTAGCTGCGAAGCTACTCGATGACCATCTTGTCACTCACATGCATCCGTTTCAAGGCTGAGCATAATTTATTTTAACTGTGCTCGCATGACTGACAACGTAATTACAAAAATGTAGCGAGAAAAATTGTGGCAGTTACCGACAATACGAGTGAAGAGAGTGAACGGGTAAAACAAGAACCCATAACCGCATTACCGCATTAGAGCGCGTTTCGATTACGTAAGGAAAATATGCAGTAATTAACTGTGTAATATGCACCTGGCAAAGATTGATAACATAAAGCTGTTAATTATAAACTAGAATGTCTAATGGCAACTGCTGGTCAAGTTGAGCGTAACGCGACAAAGCAAAAGCTAAACGCATCAAGTATACGACACGTTGTACACGGCACTTCAACTGCGTGCAAAAGTAAAGTATTCTCTGAGGATTTACCTTGAACGGCTGCAAATAAACACAGAATATTCGAGCTTGGTTATGCAAATAGAATACATAATCTAATATATAATTAGTAAGCTGGAAGCTGGCCACTATCAGACTATGCCAGTCTATCAGAAACATATGCAGCAAAGCTGAGCAGAGGGAAAAGTTAATTAAAAAATTATAAAAAATCGTGGAATTCTCTCCTACTCAGTGCGTAAAAGCGAAAGAGTTATGTGCAGAATATGCAACAACCACTCATAACATCATTAGGGCTGATTGCCAGCTGTCCGGGCCCATTTTACTTTGATTATATAAAGAAGCTGTGGAATTTTGTAATTATCAACATGACAGAAATAGCTTGCTCCTGGCATAGATTGATAGCACAAAAGACAGCAAGACCCAAGCTGTTAATTATTTAATTAAATAACAAATCTGATACATAAAATGTTGCTGATTCATAAAAAAAGTGCCTTAAAGCAAGCAGAAAAACACAAGAAGTAATACATTAAAAGCCAATGCACAAAAACTTAACTCAGGAAACATTTGATGACCCCCGCTGTCTGCGAGACTCTTCAATATCATAACAACAAATGAAAAAGAAATTGACTCTCAGTGGCACCAAAAGCCAGAATTTGGCATCACAAGCCTATAAATACCTCTGCGTGGGCGAGCACCTGACCAGGTGTGTATGGACTGCTCATATGAGTGTTGCGCAGAAAATAAGCTAGGCGTAAAATTTACACTGAATTCAATTAGGTCTCGGTGCGCTTGAGTAGTCAGGGAAGTCAGTTACCTTAGCAGGAAAATAAATAAAATACGTCTAAGCGTGATGACTGAATTTCAGCTCAGTCAACGAATGCTGCGCAAAAACGTTTAATATTTTGGCCGAAAATAAATATAACACTCCAAAGCTGCCGGCCACGAGCCACTTGTCGCCGAAATCCTCACGGAAATGCCGCCCGTAAAAAGCGAGTTGTAAAAAAAAAAAACAAACATTTCCGACAAAGCGTAAAGCCCAAACAAAGGTTTTGTGAAAAGTGCAAACCTAAATAAATAGCAGTTTGTAAAAACAATTCCAAGTGCTCCACAGCCAAGCAAAAAACGTTGCCTGACCTCAGTTTAAGTTCAGGTACTTAGTTGCCCTTATGTGAATACAAAGGAATTAGAAAAGCGAAAACTCTGTTGTCCCTGAGCTCTATTGTGACGCCTTGTTGAGTTGCATAAGTAGTATGTATTTAAGGCAGCTTTAAACTAACTCTTACTTAAGTTTACTCTGTGAAAATCTCTATGATTTGTGCAATAAATTAAAGAAACGCGAAATTTGGTAATTAAATTATTAGCTCAATGTTTCTCTTTGAGTGGAAAAGGACAAAAGCAAACATTAATGTCAATTCTGAGTAATGAAATGGAATGACATATACGTGTATATATGTATATGTATATACTTATACTTATACTTATATATATATAATATATTGTCTGTCAACGACATTTCAATTAAATTTCACTTTGAGTTCACTGAAAGGAAATGAACACAAATATTTGAGATCGGTCAATGCCTATAAATTAATCAATACCAATGAAAGTTCCGGCTGCGATATTAAATTAAATTGAGCTCACAGTTGTTTGCGCGGTATCACAGACGTGACGGCATTAACATTAACTCCACAGTAACCGAAGGTAACCAAAATAAATCAACGGAGCTGTTCCTTCTGTTGAACTCCTAAATGCCAAGGGGGACGCATAAATACGACCCCAGGCTAACTTTAAAGGCCAAGCGACAAGTTGTGCTGAAAAGCTCTGGACGAGATGAAATTGAAGACAAGCTGCCATGGCCGAAGCCAAAGAAATGTAAATAAATGAAGAATAAAACTCAAATTACAAAATGTAACAATTTATTCTGGCATAATATTTCTAATAGCCGGCAAAGAAAGCAAATGCTAACGAATGCAATTATATTTTTTAATTGGCATTGGAAATCAAATACTACCCAATTACTATTTCCCGTTAGTCCACTGGTCTGCTAGCCAACTCCATCAACTTTACATTATTTTCAGTCTATCACAGCAAATCCTCTTTAAATTGAGCACGTATTAAATTTTAATCAGCTCAAATGGAATACGAAAATGAAATACTATAGTTCACAAAAGGTATCATTTCTGTTGCAATGCAACATGTTGCAATCACAAACATTATATATTGTGTTACTTCATAGCTTAGGGCGGATTATTCCTCGTGCACACTCAGTATATCAGCATCATGCATCCGCCCCGTTGCCATCGCCGTGTGCAGCTCATGAAATTTTAAAGCAAAATTAAATCGACTACTGAGAGCTAGTTACTTTCTGTGTGTGTAGCACCTTGTTGAGCATTGTTACGTTTCATTTATTTTATACATTTCAATTGAGTGACGACACTTACAAAATGCTCAAAGCCAATGCTTTGACAAGTTTTTTTCAAAGCTATTTTTATTATTATTATTATTTTTTATTTTTTTTTGCTTTTCTTTCTGCTTTACCTTTAAACCTCTATGGAATTCGCGCACACACAGCAGCACGACGCCAGCAGCCCTTATCAATGAAATAAACAACACTCAGCCGACCTTTGCGAAAAGATGTACGAAATTGACCGAATTTCACAAAATTGAACTTTATGAAAGCAGTTTGTGCTTTGCAGTGCTCAACAGTGTAAAGTCAATGAGTAAATACAATCGTGTGTATATACATGTATATGTATGTACACATACATCCTTGCATGGATGTAGACAGATATATATCCTTGTATACCTAAATACCTAATACCTAAATACCTTCATACGTATATACATGCATACATTCAAACATATATAAGGGGGGGCATCGGGACATGCATACATTCACACATAAATGTATATACCCCCCCCCCCCCCCCCCCCCCCCCCCCCCCCCCCCCCCCCCCCCCCCCCCCCCCCCCCCCCCCCCCCCCCCCCCCCCCCCCCCCCCCCCCCCCCCCCCCCCCCCCCCCCCCCCCCCCCCCCCCCCCCCCCCCCCCCCCCCCCCCCCCCCCCCCCCCCCCCCCCCCCCCCCCCTTTTTTTTAAAAAAAAAAAAAAAAAACTGTATATCTACTCACACTTCTTGACTGATTCTGATTTCAAGTTTTATTTTCGCATAACTTTAACAGCTCCGTCAAATATTTCACACATCAACATTACATATTTCACAATTGCCGTTCACCACAGTTGAACCGCCACGCCTCACAATAGTGCTGCGCCCATTACTATATCCCGGACGATTGACAATCACATTGCCATTGGAGAAACTGCGATACTCCTGCCCATAAAAGTACACCGAATCACCATTCGGATTGGGACCTAGTGGGGAACAGAGCTCAAAGATGGTTTGCTTGAAGGCATGAATGCAACTGAAACTTACAAGTCAAACAGACGCCATTCACCACCACGGTGCTGGGATAAGCTGTAAATTGAGTATACGCCACATTGACCACAATTAGCATTAATCAAGGCGTAATCATTGCAAATTCTCACCGCTGATTAGAGCCGGCAGCACCGCCAGCAAGAGTAATCCACACGCCAAGTACTTCATTTCAGCTGCAGCGAACAGATCTACACTTATAGGGCTTATATAGCACTTTTTATAGTATTTACCCAGTGAATCAAATGGAATTTGAATATTGTCCGTGTGTGCATGAACTCAATGTTATCGCTTACAGTTCAATAGGTGCCCAGCCAGTGTGTGAGCTGCTGGATGCACTACTAATCAGAATAGATGCACAGCCGATTGAAATCGTAATATAATATACAATATATAGAAAAATATTTATAGAACAAATTCACAAACTGATGTACACCAATGACACTTTGGCAGTGTATTCATTTGGGAAAAATCACAAAATTACCCAAGTCTATATAATATATTTATAATAATGAGCATTTGTATAACACACAAAAAAAAAAAAAACAAGAGGAGATATTCTGGCACGCCCATAAACGCTTTGACATTTTAACAACCCTTTTTTCGAATTCAACTGAAAATCCAATTTTCATAATTAACATATTATAGCTGAATGATAATTCCAAAGAAGCCGGCCTCTCCTATAACAATGCAAAACAAAATGCTTTATCATAGACTGTGGCCAAATCTATAGCCAATTGTCGTGACTGTCAGAAAACTCATTTCATTTAATGCTCATTCAATGGACTCGACATTTTTTTTTTAATTTCGACCCGCCTCGTAGTGCACATCGATTGAACGCTAGCTGGAACAGACAGAACTGTTTTTGTAATTATTGTTGTAATTGTTCTAACGTCAGCAACGCATCTCAAACAGACTAACGATGGCCAGCAGCTGAGTGGGGTATATTAGCACTTTGATGAACTATCTTTATGTACACCAAGAAATGTGCCTGAACTGGCAAATTCATAAAGAAATATTTTCATTAGCTATTAAAAATTGTCATCTATGCGCGAGTATTGAGTAGTCGAGTGCGCTCATTCGAAACATTGTTACTTGTTTATATTTAATACTGGGCATTTCCCTCCGTTTGATTAATATATTCGTGTGTCGAGTATATACACATGCATATAGCTCGAACTACCGATAAGATGAACGTTAAAGATTGAATCGCTAAATTTAAAAAAATCACAGAGAACGTTAACGCTTCTAGCGTATAAAAGTCAACAACGCTTATGTCAGCCAGCCAGACCCCTTTGAAACGCTGGCATATAAGGAACTCGAACAGTTCAGCGGAACGAATACAAAAACATGAATAATTTTCCAGCGGCGCTTGCAGTTTTCCTGCTGCTCACTGTGGCATTGACAGAGGCCGCTGTGTGTACGTTGGAGGCGGATGTTATGACTGTAAGAGCAGCGACTGCAAAGGGCTCTGAGCACACAAAGTAATCACAAATAACTGAATGGCATTCGCAGGTAATCCGCCCGGCGGTCAAGGGCCAGGCATATATACGGGAAATGGTGGAGGCGGCCGAGGCGGTGGTGGCTACTATAACCCAGGATCTGGTGGTGGCGGCGGCAGCGGACGTCCAGTCTTCTCGGGAAACTTTGGACCAAACGGTTATAATGGCGGTGGCCGGAGTTACAGTGGCGGCGGCAGAGGCGGCGGCGGCGGTGGCGGTGGCTACGATGATGGCTTCACGCAAATCATAAGCGGTTAAAAGTAGCTAAGATTTTTAAACATACAATGGGCAACAATCTTTTACACAATATTCGAATGGCCACTGCACACACTTCAAGCGCAGTTTCGCAATGGCTGCTTCAACTTTTTCAATTAAAACAAACATTTCCGATGGGACTTCATGGCTGTCAAAACAAAGTTGCTTGCATGAATTGCAAAAACTAATACGACTTCATTGCGAGAAAAAAATAGTAAAAATTACATTCGATGCAAAGTTCATGCTGTTTATTAATTTGCGCATAAATATTCTCGCTACGTAGGTAGTCGCTAGAGAAAACACTGGTTGATTGTTTCTGAGAAAGCATCTCAGACTTATTATTTATTTTCTGTTCATACACTGTTATATAGTTCCACAGTTTCGCTTGGACCTGCTGCTTAACCTTCAGCCGTAGATCTGAATTGCCATTTGGAGGCTATCTTTTATAAGCTCCTCAGCTGAAATAGGTTAATTAATAATTGATTTCTCTGAAAAATTGCAGACGTTCATATAATTCAATAATTGAATCATGAAATAAGATATGAATCGAAAAAGTCGTGTCTAAGTTCCTTAACATTGTATATGTATAACCTTGTGCTTATGTATATAAGGTCAAGATATGCAATACATATATGCATATATGCCTGCTCTACCGGGTAACACACTTTGTAGTTCATTCTTAAGCCATTTTCCTGGATATCTATTGTAGTGCTTCATGAGTCAGCAAGCGTATTCAACATTCGTAATGCAACAAAATTTCATCTCTATTATTATAAGCCGGCAAATATTTCTTTTGAAACTTTTCAACTTGCATTTTCATGAAAAATATTCGCTTGCTCATGGAATTTATGACATTTTTCAATAAAAATTGTAATTAGTTTTTATTTGTTATGCATTTTCATTGAATTGGAAATAATAAAGAACATTGAAAACATTTGGCAAATAACTGAAATTAAAATAAAAGAAAAAAAAAAACGTTTTATCTAAACTGATTTCAGAGTCAGCGCATAGTCTAAAAAAAACTAACTGCGCTTTTCAAACAAGCTTTCAATCAGTTCTCGAGTATGAAACTGACCTAATTTGTATCTATGGCACGATCCACGTCCACGCAGCCCCTAATGAAATCGGACCAGCTTTTATGCTGGTAGAGCTTGCAGCATTATTAGCTTTATTAGTGCGATGAAAAAGCAATTAGGTTGCCACTGCGAATTGAGAGGTTAACGATCTATTGACCGTAATCAATACGGTTGGCCATCTCACCGTAAAGCATGAATAGCTAAATTTATAAATTATTCCGTTATTGTGTGTGGTATCAATGCAACTTTAATGCAAACGCCGATTAGGAATTGACTTGTATACAGAGCTCTATACAAGCCTTCAGTTAACTAGAACTACTTATGTATGCCTTTGCATACATATTAAAGTTACTAACGTAACAAGCAAATCCTGTTACTAAATGCAAATGAATACCAGGAATGCAACTAAAAGACTTACGCATGAAGTCAAGTTTCGATGGAAATTTGTAACACGATTATATAGTAGATACCGTTTAAACAAAGAGTAGCAGTACTTGACTTTCTTTGACAATTAAATCATATTTAACTTAATTCGTGATTTCAACTGCTTGACTTCATTTAAGTGCTTTTTGAGCTACTGTATTTACTGCACTCATCGGCATTATTGAGTTCAATACCAATGAATACCAACTTTGTGTGGGCGTGGAATTTTCCATTTAAGCCTTTCCTGTGGGTGTGCGCATTCAATGGAAATGCAGCATCACAGCATGAATAAGAATACTTGAGCTGGCTTAAATATACTGGTGAGTGAATATTAAAATAAATACAAATATTTTTGACTTTCTCACAAAAGTCTCGTTTGCTGCAGCCTATGCAACATATTTTGCATGTAGAGCATCTGCATATACATATATATATATATATATATATATATATATAGTCAAAGTCAAAGTAAAGCTCTGTACTTTAACTCCCACGCTCTGCTCTGCCCACACACGGGAACGCCCACATAGCAACAAGTTATTGAGTCGATAGCAGCAACTAATTGTCTGCTCTTGCCTATTAAGAATGCTGTCAGCTCATGTCAAATTGAAAATAAAAGAACGTCTCGTAGCTAAACGTTTGCTGCTCTGATTTTGCAGGCACATGCCAGGCACAAGTGCATCCTTTGGCATGCTAATGGGTTGCTGGCGTGTGGGGCAAGCTCGCTGTTTGAAGCAACATAGAAACTAAATGAATATTGATTTTCGTTGCAAGCAACATGAATAAAATTACCTTCACTTACAGATTCAGTGACTCCGCTCGGGTTTAGTAACCTGAAACGCACCTAAATTATTACACACGTGCGCTGATATTTGAGGCCGAACTACGCCAGTTCCAGTGTTTGCGGCAGCTAAAAGTTTGTCGAGCAATTTACTCCTCCTGGTAGACGATTTGCTTAGCTGAAAGTTTGCTGTCAGACTGCAAATGGCCCGTCGAATGAATTCAAAACCATGAAGATAAATGAACAGGAGGCAAGTGGACGATAAAGTTCGCAAAGTTCAAGCTGAACACGTGACAAATTCTGTCGTATCTGTAGACGAATCTTAACTTTGGCATTTATATATAAAGTTTGTAGTATGTATTTACAAGAGCTCTCGGCCTTGTCAATCACTCATACGCCCCGTGACTTTGGCAGTTGTTGATAGCTGAAAAAGTTCATTTCCATTTGCAATAAATCGTGGCTAAATACATTTCAGATGTTTCACAACTAAAGTCAAGTTTATTCAATAGACATATACAAGAGATGTAAAGAAACGATTAATATTCAGCTTAAGGACTAACAAGTGTCGCTGTCCGACCCAGTACGCAGTACCCACCCAGGGAGAATCACACGCCCATTCACGAAAAACTCAATGCTATGCATTTACAATTGGACAACAACAACCACAACCAGCCACAGACCCAGGCCAATTTACTGCCGGATGATATAGAGCAGGTGACGCTGCGCCATTACAAATGCAACGGGCAACAGGCTGATCCAGGTAAAGGAAACGCGTGCGGCATGGGCGCACATGTCCTCCAAATGGCGGCAGTTGCTGAAGTGCTTCTCGTCTGACAACATTTTGGCGGTTTCGCGTGCAAACTTGGCCGAGTTCTTGTAGCACTTGTATCGGGCGCTGTTGTAAATGCAGTTCTCGTATGCGAAACGTGCGCTGCAGGTAAATGATAAGCCATTATCTATCCACAGGCAACACGAGCTCACTTAACTTACCAACAAAACTCCATGAATTTATCGGTAACGTTGCGCTTGTCGTCATGCAAATCATCAGTGAGTATGTTCTCAAAGTCGGTGGTGCAGCTTATCCAATCCACCTGTATATACGTAAAGCAATCCTTGTGCCGCAAATAATCTGCAGAGAATGCCAGACAAGATGCAAAGTAAAAGTGAATATTAGCATAGAATATGCTGCTGAGCATAGAAAATAAATTTTAAAAAATTTAAGTAAATTTAAAAAAAAGAATTAAAAAATTCATCTTTATCGAAATAAATTATAAATAGTAATTTATATGTGATAGCAATTTAATTTTATTTATTTATTTATTTATTTTTATTTTTTTATTATTATTATTTTTTTGTATACCCTGAACCCATTGAAAATGGGAAATCAGGGTAAAATGGTTTTGTTGAAATGTATGTATCAGGCAGAAGGAGGCGTGGCAGTCCCCACAAAGTATACATATTCTTGACCAGGGTGACGAGCTGAGTCGATTTAGCACTAATCGTATGTCTATTTCTTCTAAAAGTATTCCCTATACGTATTTTGAAGTATTTCTTCCAAGTATTTCTTTCAAGTATATCCGATAAGTATATCCGCTAAGTATTTCCTTTACGTAACTCCTTTACGTAATTCCTCTACGTCTTTAATGCTTAGCTGATCGATCACACACTCTACTTCACTTCATTGCGCTCACCCCCATCAGGCCTGGACGACTGATGACTGACTGAAGAAATGCTGCAGCTGCTGCCCTTTATATAGGGCCACTTTTACTCAAGCACTGTCTCTCTAAAAGATTGAGCCTGACGGCAGGTAGAGCTCGTTACAGTCGAGCTTCAAGTGAGCAATGGGAACGCTCTCTGCTGCTGTGAGCATTCTAGCTTTATTTTACCTAAATATAAATACCAAATGAGAACTGCTGCATACACATAGACAACTTTAATGATCTTCTGCACTTCTTATCTCCTTGCTTTTACTTTTACTCAAGTACTGTCTCTCTCAAATATTGAGCCCATGCCTCTTTATGCGTGCGTGCCTATGTGTGTCTATGTATGTATTGAAATATGAGTTCGCTGAAGGGTTCAGTGTATCTCCTAGTCGAGCAGTCTTCAGTTTTTTTTTTATTGTGTTTAGTAAATTAATCCACAATTTTATTTTTATTTAATTTTTTTATGTGACAGTCGACCGAATATATTAACACTAATATGACAATTAATTGTTGCTATATTTATTTATAAATGTTTATAATTATTATTACTATTGAGAAACTAGCCAATTAAATCTTATAGGTTGTATATTAATTATTAATCATCCAATTATCATCTATACTTGACATGTTCTAAATATCCACGCCCATTCATTTTCTAGTCTGACTCCGCTGCCCCCTTTAATAACTTAATATCAACGTCATGAATCACAGCAGCCGCGAAATCGATGACAGCAATTGACCGATTGCAGTGAAGCAAACTCAACTGAATCTGTTTCTAACTGCATTACCGTCTCTGTGCTATCTATATAAATTTTTGCACTTTGATATTTATCTTAATTAATGCTAGGTGCATTAAAGCATTTGTATCAGTTGCTTGCCGCAGTTCTAAATAACTTTTATTGATTTCTTTCTATGAATATTCTTTCTTTCTTTTATATTTTTAGCTATTTGCTAGACCATCAAAAGGACAGTTTTCCAACTTTAATTTGATACCTTTTTTTATATATGTATGTATTTTATTTATTTTTTAAATTTTTGTTTACTTATCGCTTCCCTCCATAACTTTCGATATTTACTTTTCTAATGATGTCGCCTCCAATGAGGCACAAATCTACTAAAATACCCTCTTTGCCAATTTTAATTTTATCTCCAGTTTCAACCGATTTTTGCTATTGAAATTTTAATCAATATTTTTATATCCTGTGTAACGCTGTGCTTCTTGAAATAAATACAAATTTTTGGGCATTTTGGCTTTAAATATTTATAATAATTAAATTACATTTTTAGCTAAATTAAAACTTTGCAAATAAAATTATATTTAAAATAAATTTTGTTTTTTATTTATAAGTTAACATGTTTTAACATATTTAATATAGTGTTCAGTAAATTTGATTTCATAAAAATTTTTACACATTTATACGTTGCACACGCTTTATGGCAAAAATAAAAAAATAAATTAAATAAAGAGTATAAATACATATATTTTATTAAAATTAAATAAAATGAAATATTTCACAATTTCACAGCTTGAATTGTAATATATAATCAATTAAAATAAAATGAAATTAGAAACCTAATCGGTGTCTCTATAAATTGTCATCAATTTATTATTAAATTCACAAATCATTGATTTGTAAAGCATTCTATTTGCGTAAATTTAACATTAAATTTGCAATGCGTGTCGCAATTTTCGCAGTTGTTGTTGTTAATTGCCCTCTGTGATAGATTCCAATAGCTGTCCTGCAGCTATTAATGTTGCATATCCATTAATTACTTCCAGCTATTTGTCACTATTATCAAAGATGTCATGGCGAAAACCTCAATAGCCCGTAGCCATACATTATTATTGATATATGTATATGGATGTACATAAACTTTCACATTAAATGATATATACTGAGTTTTGTGAGGCCTTAACTCAAATAGATATTGCTTAATTTTGTTATCTTAATAAATTTAAGACATTGACTTGCTTACCTCGCTGAAAGTCCTCGTCGGCACAAAATTTTTTGAAGAACTTGCGAGCTCCATCGATATTATTTTTATACAAACTGAGCTTTCGGTTCTGTAAACAACGTTTCGAGTAGGCATCGAAGCACTGCATTCCGCGATTGAAAACTCTACAACAAATTTGTGATTATTAATTACTTTTAGCTAATAAGCAGTTCTTTTGCTTTCATCAGACGAGATTCTTTTTATGTTAATTGGCGATTCAATTTCCTAAATTGAACTCCGCTCGTCAATTTAGGCAAGAAAGTGTATATTGCCTTCATCCATGGAAGGATAATGTAAAGCATTACTAAAAGAGTAAAAAGTTTTTATTTATTTCGTCTTTGTTGTTCTTTCTGATTATTTTCCACTCCTTGCTATACTGCTGGCGGTGCGGTCCGACAGCGAGAACCCTTTAACAAAGGCAACACAACTTTTTTCTTTGCACAATCCAGATTCGAACACAAATTAATTATGAAGTCCAGAAACGCTTAAGCAAATACCAAAACGGCTGAGTGGTCAATCAATAAAATATTCGTCTAATACCACCTACGGAGGTGTTTTATTTATAGTAACACTCAGGCACACAGCACAGCTCACAGCACAACTCACAGCTCACAGCTCACATCCAATCACACTTAATGGCACCGTTTTCGTAAGTGTTCGTAATCCCGCCGGGACTTACTTGCACTTTGCTATGATCTCCTGCTTGGTGATGACAATTTTCGTATTCTGCAGAAACTCCATCAGATGTGGCGGTAAGTCCTTAAAGCAATCGTCGACCATCTTCTCTGTGCTGCCACAGCTATTCGCACTAGACAGCTCCTCCTCCAAACTTCCATTTTGGTTTGCTGCCGTGCCGCAAACTAGCATAAAGCAGCATAATACCGAAACAAATACTTTCATATCACACATTGTCGCCGTCGGTTTAATTTAACTACTTGTACTTGTTGCTACGAGCTTTAATACTATATTGTTCGATGGCTACTCCGATGCTCTGCGTATTCCGTTCAGTTTTAGTCCTTGCAATTCGCCTGCTACCGAGCAACTGAGCGTGTTCTGTCAATTCGCGTCATATTTAAGGCTCCATCCATGAGTGCGATTCAACTTCGGCTCATTACAGCGCATGCCCTGTGGCATCTCTCTTCGCTTTGTTGACAATCCTGTGGCAAGAGCCCCGTCCCCGTCCCCATCACCCCCATGCGTATGCACGCATAATTAAGTGTTTGTAGACTTTAACAGATTTTCAACTTCGGCAGTGTTTAAAGCGACCAAAACTCGTGTTTAATATTTATTTATGTCTGCTCTGAAGTGGCTGTCATTTTTTTCTTTAATATTGTGAAGAGATGAGATTGATATATCATATTATCCTCATTATGATATATCAATTTCAAATATTTACTATCAGCAATACAATTGTGCACATTTGCTGCTCTCTTTGCATTTGCTGCATATTAAATTAATTTAAATTAACTTTTCTATGAGGACACGTAGAGATGAGAGCTTTTCAGTTTGAAAACTAGCTAATTGTTTGCCCAGTAACAATAATGTTAGTTGAAATGAAATTAAACTTCTCATTAGTGGAAAGTTTCCCGCTCTTAAAGCTCAAGTTTCAGAGCAGCCTTTGCTATGCTAATAGCTTGTAATGTTGATTAAATGAGGCTCTACGTGGAGCAACCTCACCTTTTTATAAAATAATATCATAGTTGGCTCGCGGTTAAGTGTTTTATTATAGTTTTCGCACATCACGTATACGCCACGTGGGACTTTCGGGTAAAGAATATCCATTAAATAATTATGGAGCGCAACACATCTAAGGTGAGTTTATTTAATAGACATACATACATATATGCATAATTGATTAAAATTACACTTTAGAGACCAACAATTGTCACTGACCATATACCTATACCTAAAAAGAGAAATCACACACTTATCCACGAAAATGTCAATGCTAAGCATTTCCAAGTGGATAACGACAACCACAGCAATCGCACCCAATCCATAACCAATTTACATTTTCATGCGGCTACGCACGTAGCGCAGCAGCAACACCAATGCCAAGGGCAAAATACTGCCTCTGATGAAGGATATGTCTGCGGCATAGGCGCAAATCTCCTCCAGCTGACGACAGTTGCTGAAGTGCTTCTCGTCTGATAACATTTTAGCGGTTTCGCGTGCAAACTTGGCCGAGTTCTTGTAGCACTTGTACCGGATGCTGTTGTAGATGCAGTTCTCGTATGAGAAACGTGCGCTGCGGGCAAATTGTGGTCACTGATTCTCCCTAGCCGCAATGAAAACGCAATTAACTTACCAACAAAATTCCACACCATTTTTAGAATTATTTAGTTTGCCGTCAACAATTGCCCTCTGAAAAGTATTGCTGCACCTTTGCCAATCTGTTTTAATTTTGGACAAGCACTCCTTGCGACGTTGCATATCTGCAGAGGAAGGAGGACATAACTTCAACTAACTACTTAAATAACAAACTCTCAAGTAGCTAGCACGACAAACATGAAGCACAAACATTCTACCAATTTAACTTTCACACTCGGTAAAAAGCCAACTCCTTACCTCGCTGATGGTTCTCATTGGCACAAAACTTTGTGAGCAGCCTGAGAGCTCTATAAATATTATTTTCGTACATGTTGAGCTTTTGATTCTGTAGACAATGCTTGGAGTAGGCAGCAAAACATTCCATGCCACGATTTAAAGCACTATAAATAAATTGTTAGACATTTTAGCTTTCACGATTAGATTTCATTTACATTTTAAAATTGATATTAAATGAAGCAGATATTAAGCACAAGTTTTATACTCTCTCGTCATTGTATATGTATTATTTCCAAAGAGATATCATTGCACGTTTCAATACAAAAATTCTTTGAGCATTTAATTTTATCTTTATTATCACTTATATTTAGTGTCACCTGCTGAGGAATTTTTGAATGGTCAAACGTTTTCGCAAGTGTCTCTAATCCAGCCGAGACTTACTCGCACTTGCCACTCAAATATTCCTTGGTTATGACAATATTATTGTAATGCAGAGGCATCATTGGGAAATCCTTAAAGCACTCGTCGACCATTTTTTGAGAATCGCCACAAGCATCAACACTCTGGAGGTTGCGGCTGTAGACGTAACGTTGACAAAGCACAGAGCACCAAAAACCAGCCGTAGGCTGAAACAAATCTTAAGCCTTCACTCATTATCCTTTACACTTCACTTGTTGCGATTTACGCTAATTTGGTTTGTCCGCTATTCTGAATATTTCTTTCGTATTCCGTATTCCGTATTCCGTGTGCCGTGTGCCCGTGCAGTCCTTGCAATTCGCTCGCTCCCGAGCAACTGAATCCGCTCGGCCAATTCGCTGCATATTTAAGGCTGACTAACAGAGCTCTGCTAACCCGCTGTTGGGGAGAACGCATGCTCCTTGGCGGTGGCCACGCATGCTTTTCAGTTTGTTGACTAAAATGTTTGCCTGCTCAACGAAATAACACTTGTCCATACGCACACTCCCTCCATGTGAGTCGATAGAAATTATTAGTTACGCAGGACTATTTGTATTTGAAGCAAGTCTGTTAAGGCATTTGAATGTATTATATGTTATAGCTGCATAACAGAAGTACATATGTGCTTGGACTCCCTTATTTTTGCATTTTGATGCTCGCTAACAGAGCTCTGTTAAACTGCTGCTATTCACATCGTTCACCCTTTAACGAACGTACGTATTTTTATAGCAGGCGCAGAGCAATGAAAATTTATTTTGTGTTCGTCTATATCACATTACTCCTGTAAATAATAAATAAATACAATTTTTGACATCATTTCAAATATTTAAAGTTTATTTAAATTCTGCATAATCATTTTTCAAGACTGTTTTTACATTCGTACATCAATAGTATACGCCATGTGTTTACATCATCTTTATATACTTCATGATTGTCTATTTAAATTACGATAAATCACCGATCGCTAATTATTTTCGAGCTGCATATCATAGTAAAGGTTATGTGGTTATGTATCATATATATCTGCATGATTATATTGATTCAACATGCATCTATATAGGTAGACCAATAAGTGTCTGTTATTTGGGAAGACTTATCTTTACACAATCAATGACATGCATTAATAATTAGGTAAGGACCTGATGACCTGTTGTAGAAGAACGCATATCTCATTAACAACATCAATGCCAAGGGCAAAATGCTGCTCAAGGCAAAGTAAATGTTAGGTGGCACGTGGCGCAAGGGCCCTCCAGCCGTGGACAATTTCTGACGTAGTCCTCGGTCGACAACATTTTTACGACTTTGCAAACAAATTTGGATGAATTCGTCAGGCTCGTGTATTGAGCGTCAGTGTTCATGCAGTGCTCGGATACCAAATAATCGCTGTAGACGAAATTATAGCTAATTAGTTACTCGATCAGGTAAGATGACTGGCCTCATGCTTACCAACAGAACTGCAGTAATTTATTGGTAGCATTGCCTTTGTCGTTGCTCAACTCTTCCGTAAGTGCTTTTTCAATGTCCATAGTGCAGGTTATCCAATCTTCCTTTTCATTCGCAAAGCAACTCTTGTACCGCATATAATCTTTATGTGATACAAGATGAGATCAAATTTGGGTAACAGAAAAAAAAAACACATATCATTTACAAGCATCTAGCAATGCATCTTACCTCGCTGAAAATCTCTTGTCTGCACAAAATTTTTCGAAAAATTTGATAACGCCTGTCGACATCTTTATTGAAATAAGCTGAGACCCTGGCTCTGTAGACAACGCGCTGAATAGTCCTCGAAACATTTCATACATTGATTGTATGCACTATGAATACATTTTAGATACTCGTTATTAAATGTCGAGCTAAATTTTCAATGGGCAATCAGGGTATAATGGTTTTATAAAATGTATAATGGTTTTGTGTTAAATGTATGACTGACCCCATAAGGTCTCAGGACGACGAGCTGAGTCGATATAGCCCTGTCCGTCTATCCGTCTGTCCGTCTGTCCGTATACCTGAACGCGTCAATCTCAGAAGATATAAATGCTAGAGACTTGATATTTTTTATCCTTGTAATTTTTGTTAGCTTTTGGAATCGCTTATATCCAATCCCTTGTGAGAGTCCCTTATCTAAGGGGCTATTCACATGAAGTCTATTCCACGAATAAACAAGTAAGAAAGCTCTAGTCGAGACTGCTCGACTTGGGGAACTGATATTTCAATAAATCTTCGCGTCTTTCTGACACACACACACACACACACACACACACACACACATACATATACACACACAGGCACGCATGCATACAGTACTTGAGTAAGAGTAAATGCAAGGAGAGAAGAAGTGCAGAAGATCACTAAAGTTTTCTATGTGTATGCAGCAGTTCTCATTTGGTATTTGTATTTAGGTAAAGCGAAGCTAGAATGCTCACAGCAGCAGAGAGCGTTCCCATTGCTCACTTGAAGCTCGACTGCAACGAGCTCTACCTGCCGTCAGGCTCAACATTTGAGCGAGACTAAGTGCATGAGTGAAGGTCGCCCTATATAAAGGGCAGCAGCAGCAGCATTTCTTCAGTCGTCCAGGCCTGGTGGGGGTCAGCGCAACAAAGTGAAGCAGGGTGTGTAAATTATAAGCATTTAAGACGTAGAGGCACGAGGTGGAGGAATTACGTAAGGGAATTACGTAAGGAAAATACGTAGAGGAAATACTTTAAAAAAAAAAAGGAAATACTTAGCGGAAATACTTGGAAGCAATACTTAGAGAAAATGCTTAGAAGAAATACTTCGAAATACGTAAAGGGACTCAATGCGGAAACCCGATCAGGAATATATATATACTCCTTCTGCCTGTTACATACCTTTCAAACTCGGATCAAACATAGAGCGTTAAAAGGCATAAAATATTTACCAATTACATTCATGACAACAAAAATAAGAGCGTCTCCTTTATGGTGACATACCAAAAAAAGACATTTTTGACGTTTTTGCCAATCTCTGTCGTACTGTTCGCTCAACAGCCTTCCATTTCTTAACCGACTTTCCCCAAGTGAAAGAAGTGGAAGAAATAAGAATTCGTGATAAATACCTAAGACTCACTCTGACTCACACTTTGTATTTTTAGATTATAATTACATTTGAAACGCTTGCGAAATCCCTGCATTAAATATCATTGGTAATTTTCGTCATTGGTTTTAAAGAAATGAGACCCACATTTCTAGTTAAAGTCGTATCAAAAAGAAAAAAATATTTTAAATATAAAGCAGATAAAAATAAATTTAAAAATAAAACAAGTAAGAACGTTGCAGTCGGGCGTTACCGACTGCGGGATACTCATTCACACCCCATCAGCAATTCAGTAGCTAAGTTTAGCTCTAGTACTGCAGAAAATGCAGTTTTTCTCGATTTGCTACGCCCCTAGTGGGCGTAGACACTTCATTTTTGGCCAGTTCGTAGAACGAGCTAACAGTGGTCTAACTGTAAAGTTTGGATGCTTACGCTCCAAAAATGTGAAAATTACAGGGTATTTTTCGATATGCCACGCCCCCAAAGAGGCGTAAAAATTATTTTTGGGAAATCGATAGAGGAGGTAACCAGTAAGACAACTATCCAAATTAGCTCTTATACTTTAGAAGATATAAACTTTTGCGGTTTGGCACGCCCCCAATGGGCGGAGATATATCCGCCATAGCTTGTTGAACTTGGGTGGTCAACGCGGACCTACATACCAAATTTCAGCTTTCTAGCTCTTCAACTAACATGATTTCTGGAATATCGAAAAATGCATTTTCCGATTTGCCACGCCCCTAGTGGGCGGATCGGGAAAATTTTAACACTTTATAAATGGGAGCTATACACGAGTATGTGCTCCAAATTTCAAGTCTCTAGCTTCAATAGCGCCGAAAAAAGTTGCGTTCATACGGGCAGACGGATAGACGGACGGACAAGACGGACATTGCACGAAACCAATATACTCAATTCACTTTCGTGAATGAGTATAAAAACATTTTTTAACATAAAACTAACACTTCTTAGCGAATTCGTTTCTACTGCAAACGAGACTTACTTGCACTGGCTAACGATTTCTTGTTGGCTTATCAAAGATTCGGTATTCTGCAAAAATTCCATAAGATGTGATGGTAAATCCTTGAAACAAACGTCAGCCTGCCTTTCACCGTTAACGCATTTATCTAGATAATGTGGCGGACGAAAACGTCTAGTTTGCGAAATTGCCCTGTCGACAAGTGAACTAAGCCAGATAAACACTAAAAGAAAAAAAATTATCGCCTTATGCATTTTCGTCTTTAATTGTTGGCACGTATTTGTGTACGTATTTTAATATCTGATCCGTAACGCGCACTATTAATCCTCACAACTTGCCTCCTGCCAACGAACTGAACAGCGTTGGCCAACTGCAACTGTATTTAAGGCCAGTTAACAGAGCACTGTAAAACTTTTTTTTGCTGCGCATGCATTTTAACCTGTTGGTCATTTGATTTGACTTGATTACAATTAAATCATAAATAAACCTCCTATAATTTTCCTTTAAAATTAAAATAAAATAATTAAAATAATGAATTCATATTACATTAAATATAATTGTATCAAAGGAACTTTGGAATTTTGTTGTAAAACTTACGATTTTTTTTCTTTTTTTTTTTAAGCTGACGATTGGAATTTCATTAACCAAATGGCGGATTATTCCAGAATAAATTACACACCAAATTAACTGTCAGCTAAATAAATTTGATATCGCAACATTTCCCTCAACAATATTATTAATAATTCTGTTTGCAGTCCGAAAATCGCCGAAAACATTTTATGTAACATTGAAAAACAACAAATAATGATCTAAGAAAACCATCAATCCGACTGAAATTTGCGTCACAAAAAAAGGCCAATAAAAAGAAAATCATGTACACAGAAGTAATTGATTTCATTAAGGATGGAACGTGTGTGCTCGAATGCAATGTGAGAACCTTGAAGTAAAAGCATGCTTAATATATGTATATAAAAAAAGTTAGTAATTTTTGTAGACATATTGTCTACATTTGATATGTCTGTATAACAAATATTAATATTGCTGTAACATTTTTTATGCATATGAGGCAAAGTATAGAAAAAAAAGTAAAATAAGTATGCATGAACGTATAACAAATTTATTAATTTTCATTTTGATTACCATTAAAATAATTCCATATATTACCATATAAATAATTCGTATTAAAGTTATATTTATCTATTATTATTATTACTTTTATTTTACAGAAAATGTTACCTAACTTTATCGTACAGAGCAATCTGCAAGTGTAACTGATATGGTCATATGAAAATGCATCTGTATTCAGCTTTCATACCTTTTTTGTAGACACCTACGCGTAGGTGCAGTTGCCTGCAAGTATGCTGTGCATATTTTGTGCAATTAAATTTCAGGTATGATGTGAATAAACTACAGTACCCAACAAGATGCAATGAATCTAAAGCGCCGCTGTGGCAGAAAATGAATGGCAGACAAAGACTGTGATTCGCATTTATTCAAGGAAATAATAATCAAATAATTTTCGCATATCTTATTTATATTTAACAAATGGCTTAACCGTTTAAAAGCCCGTAAATTCAACAGCCCAATGAAAATGCCCGCTGAAAACAAGTGCGGACATGCCAATCGGCAGCATGCGACTCTTTTGACTTATTCAATGAGTATAACTAAGTTATGACCAAAGGGGAGCATCTGCAGCCACGCCACGTCCACAGCACATAAGCGAGTACACATACATATATCACATAAATATACATATAATCCCGTTGAATGAAACCTTTATCCTGTATGCAATTTTTTATCGACGCATTTATATGCATACATATAGCAACTCGCACGGAAAAACTGATTGATTACTGTTAAAAAGATTAAATACCTTCAATTAACAGGCAATCTGGTTTTGCAGTATTTTAATTGCGATCAAAGGTTAACTCTTGATAGACTTACCTTTATGGTGTTTAAATAATTTTGTATATTGACATTCTTCAAATAAAACTGAATTGTTGTTTGGTTGAACAGTGTTATAGTGGCTCAACAGCACCGCCATATAAACCACCTTACTCACTTTTGATATTTATGACAAAGTAAACTGCTTATGTATGCAGCTGTCATCTATTGCTTGTATGCAGGGCTGCCATTTTAGTTTTATCCCGCCAGATCTGGCTTTATTTGAAGCCCCGATGCGGGATAAATTCGAAAACGGCTGCTCTGCGGAAGTCCTGGCTTGAAAATTAACTTAGCTCTATTTTAGCTTTATTTAATTTACAAAATCATAAATACAAATATCGATACATGATTTTGTATCATACAATGTATCGAAATAATTTCGTGGTTTGAGCAACAGCTGAATAATAATGAATGAATTTAGCTTCTTTTAGCTTCTTTCTTGCCTATCTGACCTTATTTGCTCGAACATTTTTGACAGTCTCTGTTTGTAAGCAGGCAGCTGTTGTGCCTGCAAGTATGCAATGAATTTTTGGACAATGCCACCTGAAGTACAATCGGAACACCGAATAGAGGCTTTTGTAGTTCCACTGATTTTGATTTCTTATATTTGCTTTGCATGCATCATGCGTCGCTGTGCCACAACTCGGAAAACAATAGCCAGTGATTGGCTTCCTGGCCAACAATCCTATGGTCAATGTGCAAAGACTAATTCAATTTAATTTGAATTGGCAGCTGCATCAGGCGTGACTCGTAGCGCAACAACAGATGAACCTGAAAAAAAATATTTTCTTTTTCTTTTTGTAAACATTTATTTTATGCAAAAACTTGTACATAAATTAATTTGATTTTGTTACAGTTGCATATATATATATTTATATACATATATCTGTTGTATATGTATGTATTTATTAATTATTTGAACATATGTGAATAGAATTGCAAGAATTCAGTGAATCTGCAAAGCATATGATTTCTGATGTTATTATGTTGAATGAGTGAATATTATTAGCAATAAATGTTACCC
>JAWNOM010000410.1:0-33438 GCA_035045965.1 Drosophila aldrichi | reverse complement strand
ACACACACACACACGCACACACACACACACACGCACGTAAATAGGCTCACGTCTATCAGAGGACGAGAAGCAGAGTCATTAGGAGCTGGGCCAAGTAGATTTTTATGTAATGTTGCTTGGTTATTGCTTTCATACATTTATTTTATTTCATTTACCACACACACACACACACACACTTACACACGCATACACACACGCCCACCCACCCACACACGCGCAAACACAACAAATTTCATATTTTAACTGCTCAGTTTTATTACAAAAAATTGTAGGGTATGTGAAGTACATCAGCTTGCCTCAGAGCCCATTCGAATATCATATGTGAAACAAACTGGCAATGAAACATAATAAACAAATGGAATTGAAGCGAAGCTAAGCTAAGATAATCAATCAAAGTCTTTTTATTGCCTCCATAAAATAATTGAAACAAGTGAAATTTAAATGGAGCACGTAAAAAGCAAACTGAGGCGCAGTTTTCTCTTTGGAACAATGGAAACGAAACCAATTGAATAAGTTGAAAGCATTCTAAGCTAAGCTATTGAAATAGGGCTTACTTATCCGCTTGGATCATTTCAATCAAATGAAAATTAAAGATTCTGCAAATTAAACTTAAATAAAACAAAGTTTACGCTTGAAACGAATGGAATAAAAACGAAATTAAAAGTTACTCTAATTAGAGAATTTCTAGAAATTTCAATTCAATTTCATTTCAATTCAAATCGAAAAGAGAATCAACATTTGTGCATGTAAAACAGGTTATGTGGAACAATTGAATTCGACACGGAACATCAATAAATATTCAGCTAAGCAATTAATGCGTTGACAATTGCGAATAATTTGTATGTTTAGGCAGGGTAAGGTATTCGCAATTCGCATTCCTTATGGAACCAATGAAACGTTCTGGGAATGGGGCAGGAGGAGGAGGCAGCAGGAGCAGCAGCAGCAGCAGCAGGACCTCGACCTGCAACAGGATCAGCAAAAGGGAGCAACTCGCCTGTCAATGACAGCGTCGACGTTGACGTTGACGTTGATGTCGTCCATCAGACGACTCTCTGACTCTGTGTGTGTGTGTGTGTGTGCGTCAGTCGGTTGAGCACGTTGCCGCTTCACGTGACACTGACAAGGATGCCAGGGATGCCAGGGATGCCAGCAGCAGTGCAGAACCTGAAACAGGACCTGCCCACGGCCCATGTTCATTCGCCCACGTTGCGGCTGCCTTCTGCGTGTAATTGCCGTTGTAATGTCGCCCGAACGCGAATATAATTGCTAAAATGTTGCCGACTAACGGACGGAGAGACACACGGACAGACAGATGGACTGATGGGCAGACCAACAGACAGATAGACGGACAAACATTGGGCATGGCCAGTCGACAGTTGAGAGTCGAGCAGTCCGCACAGACGACACTTTTCCATTTGAATTTAATTTTAATTTACGCCCAACGGCCGTTTTTTGGTACCCCGGAAATTGGCAATGGGCCCCGGCTGAACAGAACTGCACGAACATTCCAGCTAGCCGAGCCACGACAGATAGAGTGAGAGAGAGAGAGAGGGAGAGGGAGGAGTCCTTGCGCGCGTCTACTCCTCCTGCCTGCCTGCCTGACCAAATTCGAGAGCTCTGTCCGCACCGTTGAGTTAATGAGAGAACCGCCGGCAGACATTCGGTTGAAATTGTAAAAGGAAGTCTAATTGAAGCAGATTCCCCCGTAGCTCTACGTAGTGCCCCAGCTTCCAATTAGTCGATCAAATTTTCAACTACCAAAATTTAAAAACCAGTTGAACAACTTGACTCAACTACAAATGGAATATCGTCACTTATATACATATATATATCCCTATTATCCCAAAATGGAAGAGCTCTACCATCAAGATATCCCTAAATAAATAATAACTATTCAAAAGTTCAACTGTTATTTGAGCTAAATTTAAAATGGTAAGAGAGAGATGTTACCCATTTAAATAATAACTATTTAAAAGTTGAGGTGTTATGTGAGCTGTACTTAAAATGGCAAACCCTCATTTATATGTGGACTATACCTAATAAAGCAATAACTAGCGAACTGAATTCAACTCAAAATGAAATGCCCCTACTCAAAGAGAGTATATATCCAAGTTGAGCTGTTATTAGAGCTGGAATACCCTCATTTAAAAATTGTCACGGCCTACCCTCATTAATGAAACAGAAAAATAAATAAATTTAAAATGCTTTCACACATTTCAGGGCCTTACTAGAAACTAACTCAAATAAAATAAAAACTATAAACAGAAATATAGTGCAACTTTTCCACTTAGCTTAAAATGGACTACCCTCATTTAAATAGAGATCGCTTCCAATTAAGAACTACAACTACGAAATGGAGCTCAGCATAAGATTTGAATACCCTCATTTAAGTAGAAGAATGTCTCTAATCAAAAATCACTTTCCTCACAATTTTCCACAGTGTCACAAACAAATTAGCTCGTTGCTTCTGCATAGCCCACATACCCTTTAGTTCACCTCATTTATAATCAGTTCTTGGACTACGTAGTTTTCCGCTGTCCCTTAAAAAGTCGTGCACATTTTTACGCCGACTCATTGATTTGGTAATCACAATTAACAGAGAAATAAAATTAGAAATGATTTAACAGCTGCAAAAGAGAAATAGGAATATTATAATGAAAATGCATATACCCTAACTTTCTTTAATAGTGAATATTTTAAAGTGGAATATATCTTTTACTTTTTTAAGTATTTATCAAAAGTTGTTAAAGTAGGCATATGTATATCAGCGTAAGTTTTATTCTTTCTTATACAAACCCCCAAAGTGTATTGCATTTTCCTTTGTGTCTCATCCTTAAACATTTCACACGCTCTCCTTGGCAATCTTTTGTCATATCTTTGTAAATCTGTAAACTGCATTTACTCCCTTATTGAGAAGACTTTTTATTTGATTGCTTGGTGCGTCATCCAAAACCGGAATATCCCTAGCAACGCCTGCTGTAAGGGTATTCCTCTGTAAATCTCAGTAAGAGAACCCATCAAATTATTCATGTAGTATTCATGCAGAGCTGAGGAAAATTTGTTTTCAAATTTGATAAAACTGTTAACCACGCTATGTTAATTTCATTAGCGTGTCTCTCAGCGTTTCTTGTTTTAGTGACCGGCTTTTATATTTAACATATTAATTGCGCTAATTAGCTGTCCACTTAGCGTATATTTATCGGATCTCCAGACTCGATTTGGATTTGGACAGACAGACAGACAGAAAGATAAATAATAAACAGCTCCCATAAGCTGACGTCATGCGCCTCTGATCAGCGATGTCGCCACATTAATAAATCAATTTTAATTCATTTAGGCGACAGTTTTTAACATTTTTTTTTTATATTTCTAATTTTTGCCAAAATTTTAGTCGATGATGCATATTGTTTTTATTTACTCTGCAAACTACAGATTTTACTCTTACTTTCCTAAATGAATTTCTAATTGCCATATACAAACTCTGCTTCGATTTTACTTTTACTTCTAAATGAATCATATATTTTTATATACTCTGATCATATACTTCCTAAGTTACATACGTCTCTAAATATATATAAAATGGATCCATTTTAAAACTTAAAACTTGTGTAGCTTAGTTAAAAACTTCCCCAAGTATTTTACTTTTATTTATATATTAAATTTAATGCATATTATTTCTATAAGAAAAATTTGTAATAATAATCAGGAAAAATATATAATTACAATTTAATAATTAAAATATATATATAATATTATTTTTATTTGTATTCATATATTAAATTTAATGCATATTATTTTTAGAAGAAAAATTTGTAATACTAATCTGGAAAAATATATAATTACAATTTAATAATTAAAATATAAATATATTATTATTTTTATGTTAGCTACGTCAATAATTTTTCGTATTTGAATATAATATTTTACGTATTTTTTATAGCAATACGTTTACACAATACATATGGATATACATATATAAATAAATATATATAGAAATATAATTTTTGTTGTATATTTAGATATGGCTTAAATAGAATTAATATTATTAATATATATAAATATATATTTTGTATAATTTAAAAGTCAGTCAAATATTTACTAAATATACATATATAAACTATATTACATAGGCGTTATAAATTTGTGATAATTTAAAGATTTTTAAATAGTACCGTAGTAATGCCATACTTTATAATAGTGGAAGATAAATTCAATCAGTAATGCTAAACTAGTTAACTAAATTATATAGATGCGGATTAGTACATTTGATCTTATTGCCAAGATATCGCCTCATCAGCTCATTTCGCTCTTGCAGCAGGGTATTCAGTTGTCGTTGTATTTCATTTGCCTCCTCCAAGGCACTTCGTATAGCGCGCAGCTCCTCCACACGCTCAGCCTCCAGAACTTGCACAAATTTCATACTCTCCATATCGATATCTTGCTGCTCCTCCTTAATGCGACAAGAGACCAACTCCTCAAAATTAGGCTCATCCAGTAGTATTTCAGATGGGCTGACTTCAGACTCCTCGATTTTGATCTCAAGCGACGGCTGACTCTCTCCCTCCTCGGGCGGCTCTTCGTATCTAATCGCCATGTTACGCGGCTCGGGCAACGTACCTGAATAGATCTCGTCCATGGCGCTAAAGTACTCCCAGTTCGGATCATCGTCTTTCCCCAGACGCTTAATGTTGAAATAGGTGCGACTCATGTTGCGAAACTTGCGATCCAGCATTATGAAGCTGGCTCTTATAGCCATGCTGCTCAAACTCTCTCACAACATGTTGCCAGATCTCTGCTCGTTTTTTTGTGCCGTTCTCGGAAGTCGCGCTTGTATTTCAGATAGAGGCGCAGCAGCAGCTTCGTCTCCTTGGTTGACCATTTGCCTGCCGAGAGGAAGAGGAAGTGAGATACGAAGAGCACACGATACAGTTTTATATATGTATGTATAAATATTTATTTATGCACATTTCCTTTTTAAACTCACGCGTCATATTAATGCAGGCAAAATAAATTCGAAGAGAGCAAGAAAAAGCAACTCGAAGCGAAATGTTGATCAAGCAACAGCTGACATCTGGCGTACGAATGAATGATAAATATCGATGCAAAACGGAGAGCCAAGTAATATATATCGATACCTGCTATACCGATAGTCGAAAATTAGGGTTGATTTCTGCACAGTGACTCACAGCCAATTTCAAGCACTAAATTTATATGCAATGCAGTCTAATGAACTTATTAACATGATTTTATTTATATTATGAAAAACATTTTAATATTTTACAATTATTTAAAATTATAATATAAATTATAAACTAAAAACTATCTTACTTGGAGAATAGACTAAATTTGCGAAATGGCTAAGAGACTGTTTATAAAAACTATTCAATGAATTTTAATAAAATAAAAATTAGCTTTAATAATCCAAGTAAAGCTGGTTAAAATAAGTTGTAGCATTTTATTTATTTATTATTTATTTTATTTTATTTTTCATTATTTATTTTATTTTTTATTTTACTTTTTTACATTTTTTTCTATTTATTATTTATTTTATTTTTTATTTTTTATTATACATATTTTTTTCTATATTTATTATTTTATTTATTATTTAGACTTTTTAGTTTTATTTATTTCATCTGCATTTTATTTTTTATCCATCCTTTTATATGCTTTTTACTGTCGTCTAAATTTGGATTTTAACTAAAGAATGAAATAAGCCGTAGACCACTGTAAATGCAGCAGCATTGTCTTCTTTATTTGCATTGTGATATTGTGATATGTAGCTTTGTATGTGTGTAGGTTGTATGGCACTCACATAAATAAACACTAATTGATGCTGTCTGTATACACTCTCTTACTGTCATACTGTTCTACTGTTATAATTTTGCAACGCTCATTGCCTATGACTCGCACAGTTTGTTTTGCTCTCTGTGTGACATTGTGTTGGTGTATGTAGTTTACAGTTTGGCCGGCAACAATTTATACATAAATATTTTTGTATGGCACGCACACTTGCATAGCTGTGTATGTGTGTATATATGTTGTATGCTGAATTGCACACACGCACGCACGGGTTGAAACGGTTAATGTTTTTGTTTTTTTTGCTTTTGCTCTTTAAATCTTTGCTTTTTTACGAATCCCTTTTGCCTTGCATTTCTCTTAAATACTCTGGCCACGTTTGCGGTTTCCTTCTGCGCAGCGCTTCATCGCCGTCTGGCGGCAGCTCGTACTGCTCATTCTCGAACTGCGCGAGCTTCTGCAGCCGCCAGCTCATGCGCTCCTCCAGCTCCTCGTGGCTCAGTGTGGTGCTGCGACTCGTCGAGTGCCTCGACAGATCCTCGCTCGGTCGTGGACTACTGACCAGATGCATCGCGTCGCTCGACTGAGCAGCCAAATGCTGCTCCGCATCCTCTCTCGGCTGCACATCGTCGAGCAGTAAATCGTCTATGGACTTGTATTGGTAGAGCTGCTCATAGGCCTCTCCAGGCCCAGCATCGCCTGCATCTGTTTGTCGGGAGAACTCTTCAATGAAATCTTTGCCTGGCTGCTGTTCCATCATAGCATCGCCTCCGCCCATCTCTTGCTGGCTCTGCCCAGGCAAATCTTCGCCTGGCTGCTGTTTAATCAAGCCATCGCCTCCACCCATCTCCCGCCGCTGCTCCATCTGCAGATCCTCTCCGCAATCCATATTGCAGAGCGTCTTCAACAAGGAGTTGACCACATCCCGCTCCACCATCTTCGTTACGGTATTTATCTTCATCTCCTCCCGCTCCTTCTGCTTCAGCATGTTAACCACATGCGACGCCGCCTTGCACTGAATCAAACTGGAAATGCGATCGACCATTTTGTTTATGATGAACTCAATATCTGGCATATTTCTATGAATTTCTAGAAATATTATAAATTTTCTCTGTATGCTTGTGCCTGTGCTTATTTCGTTTGAATGCTTTTATGTTGAATGCCAAGGAAAATACATTCAATCCATCTCCTGCTTAGTTCCCTAAGGCTACTCTGTTTACCTACCAAATTCTGTTAACTCCTCTGCTCTCCACATCATCTCATCTCCATCATATAAATTCAATTCCAACTATCTGCTCAAGGCTTGATATATTTTCTAATTGCAAGCCAAATTAACTAAATTACTCAATAAGCAGTTCATCGGCTTGTGCATTGGAGTCTGTGCTGGAGCCAAACGGCTTCAGCTGCTTCACCTGCTTCACCTGCTCCAACAGCTCTCCGAAATGCCAAGGTTCGTTTTCTTCTTTTTGTCGTATTGGCCAACTGTGAGCAATTTACAGTTAAAGCTAACTAACTGAAAAATATCAAAAGTTAAGCAAACAAACTTTGTCTGGACTTGGAGTCGTTGTTGCAGATGGAGTTGCAGTTGTTGCTGGTCCATGGGGTGCGGGGAGGGGTTTTTTGGCACCTGGTTAATGCTTTGATAGCTGTTTGTTTGCTTTTTGGCTTTTTGGGCTCGTTTCTGTCGCATAGACAGGCCTGTCTATCTCTCTATCTCTCTCTCTCTTTCTCTGTCGCTTGTTGTGTCTTGGTTTTAGTTGGGCAATGGGCAACACACCCATATTTCGTAGAAGACAAAAATTATATATATAAATTTGGGTGCGTTAGTCAAACACTGATAAAAATCATAAGCCACAGATGAGAGACAGCACACACCAAGACACACACACACACACACAGATATTCGACTCGTACGTGTCTCTTTTGGCCCAGACATTAGGACAAAGCCGTCTCAAATATATTAGGCCAATTATGTTGCACAAAGAAAACAAGTGAGAACAATGCAATCGGGTGTGATTGACTGTCTAATACCCGTACTCAATATAGAAAATAATAAAATAAATTGAATATAGATCAAATTTTATATACTATATATGTAGGGAAGATTAATAATGTACTACTATATAAAAATACTGTGATAATAAAGCTGTACCAGAAAGCAGAGTATGTATAGTTTTTAGTGAGATATAGAAATAATACAATTTATCATTAATATAATCTATTTAAAATATAATCTATTATAAATGATTATATTATTATTATATTATAGAGATTCAGAGATTAAATCAAATTTTGGGAAATATTCTATTGATAAACAATCAAATCTTTGCTTTGTTACTTTTAAATATTCTAATAGACAGTAGAAAATTCGCTTCGAATACTCAATCGCCTAATCTTATATATGTAAAGTGCATATATTTTTTATGCAGAATCTAAGCTTCAAATGTCCCTTAAAAATCTCTATAAAATGCAGTGAATTCAAAAATTCTTCCACTCAATCAAATCAATCAAAGGAGAGCTACGAGTACACTCCATAAACATACATTCCACTAAAACGAATATACCCATTTTAACTGCTCATCGCTCAGTATACGGAAAACACATTTACATGTATTGTCAAGTGCCACGCCCACCAGCCGCTGTCCTCGCCCTCGCTCTCGTCCATAGACCATATCGCGATGCATGGCCCCGTTGAAACGTGCAACCGCATAAACGTGAACGCATTCAACCCGACAAGAGCTGACTGAACCGAATTTCCTAGGGTGTTGCTGGCTGGCTCTGCTTCACCTTAGTTTTCCCTTACCTTTTCGCTCTTTGTCATTATTATCGTACGCTCTTCTATGCGTATCTACCTTCGGGTATTATCTATTCTCTAACATCGTATTTTGCTTCTCTCCTTTGAGTTTAGTTTTCTTTACAATTTGCTGTCGTCTCGGCGTAATTAATTTCGAGCATTTGAATTCGAGATATTTGGCGATAGCAACGTCTATAATGAATTTTCCATATCCCTTGACACGTACAGCACACCTGTCAATGGGTCCTCAGACGAGAGGATCTAGATGCCGTATTCTTCTTTTATGGGTCAATGAGTTCGACTTGTTGATAATTAGGCGTAGCATTTGGCCAGGTAACACGGCCCAACTAATCCCTCAGGTGCTTGCCTATAATCTGATATTCAAATCGGAATACCTTAAGAATAGTTCAGAAAATATTTACATGATGTGTGTGTGTGTGTGTGTGCGTTGAGTGATTGAGCAATTGAGTGAGAGATGATTGATGGCACAGTTCAAAGTGTGAAGAAAGAGATAATTGAGATTCTGCAGTAGTCCTATTTTTTATAGAGTCGAGGTTAGACTGAAATATATTTAATCTTAACATTAGGATAAATGAATAACGAAATAAGTCTTTAGATAATAAATAAAATAATAATAATATAATATAAATCTGAAAGTCTTACTCACTCTTTAAATTCCCATTTTTATACGTTTCGAATGAACCTTATTTAATAGACCTATTTAATCAATATTTTTCTAGAATTCCGCATTTATTTAGCTTAGCATTTGGTAATTTCAATTTTTTTTCTCAGTTTGCTACCCTGTTCTATGGTATTGATAAATGCGTGCTATAAACCGGGCTGAAATGCTCAAATTTATCAAGACTTGGAGGTGGAGGAGGCTAGCGCAGGGAGTGGGAAGCATCATTTGCAGTGTGGAGTGGAAATAGAAAATGACTTTCGACACGGTTATCAATAACCGGCTATCGATATTTTATGAAAATTGATACGGCACACACACACAGAGACAGACCCGATTCCAGTCAGCCCAAATAAATAAATATATAAATAATAATGGGTATTATTATTACAGTTTACATTCAAGCCAAATAGTTTTTTTTTTCTCTCCCTCTCTCTCTCTCTCGCTCTCAGTTTCTCGGTTTGTCCTGCTCGCAGTCCTTTGGCAATGCCACTCATAAGCGCACTAATCCGTCAAAATTTATTGCCCAACAAAGGGGGAACGCCAAAGACAGAGAGAGAGAGAGAGAGAGAGAGAGATGAGGAAGATGAGCAGGAGCAGCAGCAGCATGGGGCGTGTGTGTGTGCGTGGGCGTGGCAGACGCCTTCGTCCTGGCAATTGATAACGTGCGTGTGAAATTTATCAAATAAATTGAGGCCATAAATGTCAAAGCTGCGCATGATTCATAGACCCAGTTGTGGCTCACGCTCAACCGAAAACGAATGTGAGCGATGCTGCTTATTAGACAGCTTCCGTTTGCCAATCAAGTGGGGCCACCCACAGATCTGCTCACTCCCTTTGCCCATCTCCTGCTTCGAGCCATAAGTCAATTTCACCATGTCCTGACAAATTTCTCGGTCAAATTTCGCGAGTGTTTGCAATTTATTAAAAAGCCATCAGAAATTAAGCTTCAACATTTCACATGTACTATGTGCTGCATTATAAATGAGATGAGCTGGCGATACCCTGTAGATAGACAAATGGCAAATGGAGCTTTAAGCTAACTCATCCCCAATCGATGATGAGAGGGGAATAGGGGGAGTACGTTTGAGTATATATTTTATAGAGAAAGAGAGAGAACAGAATGGAAACTCTATTCGGGGTACTTTTACCTACATATATTGTAGTCGTTTACAACTAAGAAACCCTATAATATAAATAGGTATCCAGAAAAGACTTTACACAACGAAAGACTCAATTCTCTCAGTATCCAGAGTATCCCTAGCGCAATGCTAACCACAATATTTGATCTTTGCTGCATACAATCAGAAAGCGTGGCGAAAAGGTACATATAGGCTACCTCTGTATGAATACCCAAACTGAATTTCCATTTTCATTTCCATTTCCATTTCGAGCACGGGTCGGCGGGGTTCGCGAGGCTCAGCGCAGCGTGTCTATCATTATTTTCTGAATTCTGATTCGTTTGCCTATATATATATTTTTTTTTTTTTTTTTGCACTTCCCGATTGCATAAAAAACAGCAGAACGCATTTTAACGCTATTATTAAATTTGGCTTTCTGTTTATTTTTTTTTTTTTTTTGTATTTATTTATTTTTTGTTTTGATGCGGGTGGAACGTGGATAATGACAATGCATTGTGCTCCGTGCTCTGTGTGCCGCAATACAAAAGAAACCGTTTTTATGAACACACAAGAGTACAAATACACGCCACAACTGCATTTATTTCGTGTGCACTGAGCGAAAAAGCTAGTGCCATGCCACTTAATTTATGAGTTCATATATATCAATATAAATAAATTTATCAGAATAGATGAACATGTAAGAATCAACAATTTGCATAAATATTTAAATAGTGATAGAAATGGATGTTATATAAAAATTTATTATGTTATTTAATTAATTATTTAATAAATTTACAAAATAAAATATGTATAAAGAAATTACTAAAATTTATTTTGTTATTTAATTAATTATTTAATTAATTTACAAAATAAAATATGTATAAAGAAATTACCAAAAACGGTTTGTAAAAATTTAAAAAAATAAATAAATAAATAAAATAAAATAAAACAATTTTTAAAAATTAAACTAATTGTTATTTATAGATTTTTTTTAATTATGTGTAATACAAAGAAATATATAAATATTTACTCATAATATACATACTTTTTTCCATTTATCACACATTTATTTTAGAAAATATTTAAATTATATTTATATATGTGATATTCGTAAAAATATGTATATTAAAACAAAAGTCATTTCAAATTGTATTATGACAGTTTATTGATTCCAATTAAACTAATTTCGTACATATATAAAAATATTATTCTTAAATTTTATATTTCCCAGAAAGTTTCATATTACATAATGCTAAAAGTCATAAATTTAATCAGCTTTGATTAGAGTAAACGAGCACATAGATTTTATAGTTCAATTACTTGCCAATATATATATTATTGAATGTCATAAAATGTCCAACAGACCGTTAACTATTTAAATGACCCACTGTCAAGACCCCATATAAATATCTCTCTCCCTCTCTCACGCTCTGTTGGCTGGCTCTGCTCTGTCTTGTCGTCCGTTAAGGAAAACAAATAATGTGCTTATGCAGCATCATCAATTAGATCTGAAAACAGAAACCGATTCCAATCATAGACCAACAAATGGTCCAGCAATGCGACAGAGAGCAACCGACAGAGCTCTTAATAAAAGTCAATTGGCAGCCACATGAATTGGGGGATTGAGGGTTGCTGGTTGGGGATTGGGGATTGGGGGAGTTGGTGGCTGCGTTTGGGTCTTGTGCACATTTGAAATTTGAATAAAATGTCTTTTTATCGCACTTAAAGGCCATTCAGTAGGCTAAATTATGCCAGAGTAGCAGGGTATTACGAGTGCGCAAAACAGACGAAACACGAAACCCACAAAATGCCAAATCCAAATCTAAAGCTCCCAAAAAAAAAACCCCGTACGGACCAAAAACCTCTCGCCATCGCCATCGCCGTGGCCCAAGACCGAAAAATCGCAGTCAAATTGGCCATGTTAAACCGCAGACCATTTGCTTGCTTTGGCTATTGTTGATGTTGTTGCAAGTTGTGTATAGTTGACCCCGACTTATCTTCAAAACGTAAACTTGCCACAAATTGGCCGAGAGTTGTTTTTGTTGCTGCGGCATAAGTCCAATTTATTTCTGTTGTTGTATTTTCGTTGTTTTCTTCTTCTTCGACTACATTTTTTTTTATTGTTATTTTTTGTTACTTCAAAGCAAAACCAAATCGAATTAAACCAAAAATCTACATAAGCTTTTTCTCTCTGTGTGACTCTCATTGTATTTATCTTTATGCTCTTCTCTCTCGCTCACTCTCACTCACTGGCTCACTCACTGCCTCTCTCAGTTTCTGCTTCTCCTTTCGTTCCATTTGTCCATTTATTTGTTGCTGCTGCTGCTGCTGCCGCTGCTGTTATTGCTGTTGTTACTGTTGTTTTTGTTGGTGGGCATGAATTACATTTCTCTTTGCATTCGCTTTGTAGCTGCTGTTTGCCCTTTTCTATGATGAGAGAGTATGATGACTTTGTTGCTGCGTTTGCAATGCATGCAATTGGCTATAGATACACAAGTAGTGTGATATATGCACATATGTATGTGTATGTTTATGTGTATGTATTGTATACCTGTGTGTAAGTCTTTCTCACTATACTTTAGGCTTGCTGTTGTATAACCCGTTATGTCATCGTATGCTGTGCAATCCGCTTTCTAGGGTATTTACTTTGCGACTAGCTGTGCTTTTAATTTCATGCTTGTTTTAGTTTTTTTTTTTTTTGCTCTTTCTTTTTTTCTAAATGCTAATTTATGGGCATGTGTTGCCATTTGGTTGCCGTTTGGTAATTTTAGTACCTACCAGCAGCAGCGACAGCAACAGCAACAACAGCAACAACAACAATAAGTGGAAACAGGAAATGCAGCAAAGCGAAATAAAAAGTTGAGTAAATTGCATATTTATGAATCTGTCAATTGTTTATACTAAGTTTTGGATGGTTGTTCTTGTTCTTCTTGTTGTTGTTGTTGTTGCTCTTGTTTTTTCCCAGAAATTCACATTTTGTTATTTTTATTGCCAGTTTGTTTGCTTGTTTCGGTTCTGCTTCGACCTCCCCTACTTAAATATCTTCTCTACTTCGCTACGCCTCTTCCGTTCATCTACCGCTCTGTTCACTTTGCTTCTCTTTACGTTTTTTTTTTTATTTCTTTCTCCCTCTCTCTCTCTCTCTTTTTTTTGCATTTATGCACTCTGGAATCGCCCTAATACATGGCCATAACATATGATAGCATTGCCATTCGATTCGCTTGATGCGCTCCTCTTTGGACTTGCAGTTCAAGTCTATAAAGCAAATGTTGAGAAAAACAACAGTGAATTCCATATCCTGTTTATGATCCTATATCAATAACTACATATCTGACGGCGGCTCGCCAGGGAGTCAAATTTTTAAGGGCAATTTTAATTGATGGAAAGTTTTGTGAGAATTAAAAACTTGAAATTGTCTTCAAATATAGATGAGAGTAATAAGATACAGATACATATATGTATGTATCTCTCATAAACTTATATCAATAATTGTAGCATTCCAGAAACTAATCTTAAATATTATCTGTGGTATCATTTTTATTAATATTTATATATCTTCAAGATTAAAAATTAAAACCAAAATTATCAAAAATTCTTATTTATAGACAAAAAGAACTTTTTCTCACTTGTGAAAATAGCTTTCAGCTAAAAGTAAAGTGTGTTTGTGTTTGTTTGTATAAGTGTGTGTGTGTTCCTGATCACAATTGCGGGTATATTATTGGCTCATTCGTTTGCTCACCTCGCATTTTAGCGCAATGTGTAGACGGTAAACCCAAATCCAATAAACCGAACAAAACAACTTTTCATTTTATGTCCAATCATCCGTCTGTCCAACTGTCCATCTGTCCATCTGTCCGTCTGTCCATCCGGGAGAGGGACCTCGCTTCAATTGTGTTTGGCTCTGTTTCCCATTTCATGCGAAAGGCATTAAATAAGTCCAGAAGGTATAAACACACACACACACACACACACAGGGAGACATGCAGGCCGGCAAGCAAATAAGGCCTGACCAAAAAGCAACGCCCGAGAGAAAGAGAGAGAGCGAGAGAGAGTGAGAGAGGAGGTGGATGGGGAGCCACAGTGAAAACAAAAACTATTGAAATTCCTTCACAGAACATTTATTTCGATTGCTTTTTCGTTACACACATTGATTTTCGAAGTGATAACAACAACAACAACAGCAACAATAATAACAACAATTTGTTGCAAGCCCAAGTTCAGGGGCTACCATAGAGGGGTGTAGTGAAAAAGAGTGGGGAAGAGTAAGGGGGGGGGGGGGGGCAGAGTATAAACAACACCATGCAATAAACTTGAGTAAGGTAAATGGCAAACGTATTTTTTTTTTATCTTATAGATACACACACACACACACTTATACAACTGCATCTCCGTTCAATAAGTACGTTCTGCAGCATGTGTATTTACATATGTATTTGCATTGGCCAAGAGACACTTGAAACACAAACACACACACACACACACACACCCTGAGTGAACTACACTTAACATGGTTGCTGCTGCTGTTGCCCAGCATCTTTTATTCTTTTTATACCCTGAACCCATTGAAAATGGGAAATCAGGGTATAATGGTTTTGTTAAAATGTATGTAACAGGCAGAAGGAGGCGTGGCAGACCCCACAAAGTATATATATTCTTGATCAGGGCGACGAGATAAGTTGATTTAGCCCTGTCCGTCTGTCCTTTCATCCGTCTGTCCGTCCGTCCGTCTGTCCGTCCGTCCGTCTGTCCGTATGTTTGAACGCGTCGATTTCCGAAGATACAATAGCTAGAGACTTCAACTTCACCCCAAAATGTCCGTATATAGCACGCGCATATCGAGTTTATCACATAATTTCGATAACTTATCCGATTATTTTTTTATCGATGAAAAACCTTATCGAATGTCAATTATTAAATTATATCTCCTACATCTTTTGAGCTAGAGTCTCCAAATTTTAAACGTAAATTTATATATACTTTCTAGAATTTCGGTTTTTGTTATAATTCACCCCCCACCCCTATATCCACCCCCCTCACCCTCACCTTTGTAAAATGCGTATTTCAAATACTAGAGACTTGAGATTCGGCACATACACGCATAGTAATGATATAATCACAATCTAAAAGTTTCATGAAGAACGTACGTCCACAAAAAAGAAGTTATTAAATAATTAAGTTTCAATGAGAAGCCCACACTGCAGCCCATGCGTGTTGATGCGTGCGTGCCTATATGTGTCTATGTATGTGTGTGTGTGTTTCTTTTGTAAGCAAAAAGACGGGTTCAGGGGATTTCGTAGTCGAGCAGTCTCGACTAGAGCTTTCTTGCTTGTTTTATACCCTGAACCCATTGAAAAAAGGAAATCAGGGTATAATGGTTTTGTTAAAAGTATGTAACAGGGAGAAGGAGGCGTGGCGGAGAGCCCATAAAGTATATATCATCTTGATCAGGGCGACGAACTGAGTCGATTTAGCCATGTCCGTCTGTCCGTCTGTCCGTCAATCCGTCAGTCCATCTGTCCGTATGTTTGAACGCGTCGATTTCCGAAGATACAATAGCTAGAGACTTCAACTTTTTTTTAAAATGTCCGTATATAGCACGCGCATATCGAGTTTTATCATATAATTTCGATAACTCGTCCGATTATTTTTTTATCGATGAAAAACCTTATCGAAAGCCAGTTATAAAATTATATCTCCTACATCTTTTGAGCTAGAGTCTCCAAATTTTAAATGTAGACTCATATGGACTTTATAGAATTTCGGTTTTTGTTATAATTCACCCCCGCCCCTATATCCACCCCCTCACCATCACTTTTGTAAAAGGCGTATTTCAAATACTAGAGACTTGAGATTCGGCATATACACGCATAGTAATGATATAATCATAATCTAAAAGTTTCATGAAGAACGTACGTCCACAAAAAAAAGTTATTAAACAATTAAGTTTCCATGAGAAGCCCACACGGCAGCCCATGCGTGTTTATGCGTGCGTGCCTATATGTGTCTATGTATGTGTGTGCGTGTGTGTGTGTGTTTGTTTTGTAAATAAAAAGACGTGGAGAATTATTGAAATATCAGTTCTCCGAAGGAGTTCAGGGGATTTCCTAGTCGGGCGGTCTCGACTAGAGCTTTCTAACTTGTTCTTATTTTTTTGTTTTTTTTTGCAAACGAGCTTCTCGAGAGACCGTAAAATTTTTGCAGGTGAGCCAAACGCTCGAAACTGTAGCTGCCTCTGCATAGGCAAAGGTATTTCAGATTTCTGTCATAGTATTGATATCGAGAGAAGGAACATAATTCAATTAAAACGAGTAGAGACAATATGGAATTACACTTTTCTTTAAATTAATAAGACATATAAGATTAATAATGAATAAATGAAGAGGAATATAATAAAAGTCCAAATATAAGTTTCAATCTAAAATAATTATTTAAGAGACATTTATAATAATTCTATGGGAAATAAAAAAATCATGTTATATCGCCAACAATTTTTTGGATTTCATATTGTACAAATGAGTTTTTTTGATATGTTTGTATATAAATATATATTTTAATGCATACATATATGTACATTTATTTCTTATTACTTTTTACAAAATATAATAAAACATAAATTTAAAAAAAAAACTAATAATAAAACAAATATTTATTATTATATTTTTTATAAAAAAAAATTATTTTTTATTATATTTTTTTATAACAAAAAAATATATTTTTTATATTTTATTTATAAAAAAAAATTTTATTATATTTTTTTAAAATATTTTTTTATTATATTTAAAAAAATATATTTTTGTATTATATTTTTGTATAAAAAAATATATATTTTTATTATTACCATTATTCTTATTTGTATTATTATTTATTATTATTATTATTATATTTTTTTTATAAACAAAAAAATTTTATTATATTTTCTTATATTATTTTCTTCATATTACAAAAAAAATTACTCTAAAAATATTTTTTTTAAATATTAATAAAAACAACAATTTTTTGAGCATGAATTAAGAATTCTTTTTAATAATGCTATTCAAATTTTATATATAGTATATATGTATGTATATATATTTTTTTTTTCTTGCCCTTTTACTTCTACCTAAAAAAAAAAAATAGAAAGAAAGAAACAAAAAGTTTATCAAAGTTTATCAATGTCAACAAAGTTTGACTACAGTAAACCACATGCTGCACAAAAACATTTAAGGTACAATTTGAAAAAAAATTGTGAGACACAATGAAATACCCTGCAATAAGCTTAGCTATAATTGAATCTAAAAAACAAAACATTAATCATCATTATAAACGACTCTGTTTGACCATGAAATACCCTATGATTTTCTCAACCAACGCAACACATTAAAATATAGTTAAGCTGAAGGCTGTCTTTAAATACTCTAAAATGAAGACGTAAATATCGAAATACAGGCATGTCAAATGGGCCTCCAGGGTATCCAGCGCTGGAGGCATAATTACTCCGACATACCGTTAATTGTGTACCACATCCGCAGACATTAATCGCAATGCGCCAAAACCGAAAAAAAAACACTGACCAAAACATTAAACAGAATAGACCAAAATATATATGTAAACGAAAAAAAAAACAAAAAAACTTTGGAAAAAAACAAAAGACCGATATGAAAGCTTGACCGAATTGCAAATACGCTACAGGGAAAAATTCTTTAGGGAGTTCTCGGATGTCGACATAATACATATAGTGAACAAGTTGAAGATTGTTGAAAGATATAATATCTTTTTGATACTTAACAAATAATAAGAAAATCTGTTGTTGGCATTTCATATATAAAATAAAATATGATATAGACAAAAAGAATATAAGAGAATAATTTTAAGTGTTTTTATGAAAACTTCTATATAATTCTATTTTAGAATAGAAGAGATAATTCCTATGCCATGAAAAGAGCTCTACAAGTAAAAAAATATTAAAAGTATTTCATATGATATGCTAACTTTAATGGATAGACACAGCTATATATAGATCTAGATGATAAACAATCTACGTTACATACACATTAACATAGTTATAATGCCCTAATGACACTAAGGGCACTACTAAACAGAGCCGAGTACAACTTAGTCACTGACACTTGACAGTACTTGCCAGATAGCGATAGGGAAAGAATCAGGGAAGTAAAATTCATTGTGAATTCTCATTAGCAGCAGGTAAACACATTTCTGGAACATTGCTTTTTAATTAGTGAAACAGACGGGCCCTGTCACCCCAGACCCTAGTCGAGAAGAAGCCGAAAGGTGACCAAACGAAGGGCGAACGCACGGTGCCTTTTTAATTGCGAGAACGTCAAAACATTTACCAGATTAACGCAATCCAGCTCCAAGTAGAAGGAAGCAAACAAAACTACACATTTTCCAAAAAAAAAAGCAGCAAATAGCAGAAGAAGAAGAAGAACAAGTCAAGGGAGAAAACAAAGCGAACGAAGCGAAAGAAAAACGTAACCTGAAAGTACGGCAAAAAAAAAAACAAATACAAATACAAATGCCAAAGGTCTGTCAATAGAGTGCAGGAACTCCTGGTTGGGCGACTCTAGCTAAGCAGGGGCAGGGCCCAACGAGTCATATCTGATAAACTTAACCTACTGGGTAGCCATCACTTAGCGAGAACTGGTCATTGGGAGTGGAACTTGGAATGGGCAATGCTGAACATGGAATGGGAAAGAAATATGGGAATGTGAGCGGGAGGAAATCGAATAATGGGAGAATATAAATTGTAATGAAGGATTAAGCACTGATAGATAGTGTAAGCATTTAGTCAAATAAAAGGTTTAGATGCAGGCATTTAATTAGATATTATATATACAGTCAACTCTCGTTATTTCAAACCTGCGATATTTCGAACCTCTCATTAATTCAAAGTACTCACGAGTCCCCTATAAAATCTCTTTATATTTCGATCCATTTAATATTTCAAACATTCGATAATTCGTAGTATTTTAAGAGTCCCTTGAAATAACCAGAGTCGACTGTATTTATTTTTATATAACTCTTAAGTTAATACGATATTTCGTAAGATTGACGGAAAAGCTACTTACATGGAATTCAATTTAATCTAAGTGAATTTTATATTTTATAAATATATTTTATACAGTAGTATCTTATATTCCATTATTTTATCCCATATTCCAGTATTTATTTATTTAATTTTTTTTTTTTTTTTTTTTTTTAATTTTTTTACCTAAGACTTTTCAGATTTCTTTCGTTTATTTAGCTTGTGTCTAAATTAATTTCATTAAATCGTTTCTGCTTTGGGGCGTATCTAAAGTGTTTTATATTATTTTTGGCCAGCTTGCATCAAAGATATATATTTAAAACTCGTTCAGTGCGAGATACGCCAAGAGCCAGCGAAAGAGATAGAGAGAGAGAGAGAGGGGAATGGTGGATAGAAAGGGAGAGTTGAATGCAGTGAGAGAGGTGCTGTGAGAGGAAGGCAACGAATTAACTACAAACGACTGCACATTGTGTCAACCCAACAGCAGAAGCCGTCCAAGCGGCGGACGGAGGACAGACGGACAGGCGGACTGAGCCGGGAATAAAGGATGGGTAAAGGCAGAGAGACGAACAGAGTATTTTTTTTTTTTTTGACAGCAGAAAAAAATACAACACCAGAAGCTAATGTGGCAAACAGAACGGATATGCGAACGACTGAAGCTGCAAGAGTGAGAGAGAGAGAGAGAGAGAGAGAGAGTGAGAGAGAGGGAAGGAGACAGCGCAGATACAAGATACAAGATACAAGATACATGGACATGGTCACGGCATGGTCATGTGTTTTTAAGCCTGACCAATACACAAAATATTTTATGCATTGCATTGTTTCTTTGTTTTGAAAAGTATATAGGTAGAGAGAGAGAGAGAGAGAGAGAGATAGATACTGAAAGAGATAGAGAGATAGAACTGCCTCTTACATTTCCATTCTTTGAAAACTAATATATGCATGCGTTCCCTTCGGCCTGAAAACTAAGCCAAGTTTGAGAATACAAAAGAAGTGTTAGCGAATGCATCAGAATTTAGATGAAAGATATTATTTGATATATGTATGTATTTATGTAGTGTGCACTACACATCAGATATTGAGCATTAGCCTAACTGTATTAGATATGCTCGATTAACTTGACTGCAGCTCACTCAAGCTGTTAAGATGTAGATAATTCACAATGAGATATTCATATATGTAAGTATATATTTCTCTTTATGTATATATATTTTATTTAATTTTTTTTCTTTAAATTATTGTTATTAAATGTATTGATATATAAGTAGAGCATTCACTTATTCATATTATTAATATTAATAAATAATTAAGTGTAAAAAAATTAAATATGCTTCTCTTTTGTATTATTAAATAATTTTATTTTGCATAATTTTTTGTTTTATAATTATTTTAATATATGTGAATTGTAAAAAAAAATAAATATGCTTCTTTTTAAATTATTAAATCATTTTATTTTGTATAGTTTTTTTAATAATTATTTTAATATATATGAATTGTAAAAAAAAATAAATATGCTTCTCTTTAAAATTATTAAATAAATTTTATTTTATATAATTTTTCTTTATAATTTTAATATATATATGAATTGTAAAAATAAATAAATATGCTTCTCTTTTATATTATCAAATAATTTTATTTTGTATAATTTGTTTTCATAAATATTTTAATAAATGTATATGAATTGTAAAAAAAAAAAAATGTTTCTCTTTTAAATTATTAAATAATTTTATTTAATATAATTTTTTTAATAAATTTTTTTATATATATGAATTCATTTTAAATAAATTTTGATATATAATTTTTTTAGTTTTTATTGAATATTTATTTAATTGTTTTCATTTAAGATTTTATAATTTTACTACATATATTTATATATATTTTATTTTATATATATTTTTTAAAATTTAGTTTAATTATTATTATTATTTTCTATATTTTATTTATTCAGATTAAAAATTTTTCAGATCATCCCCAGAGCATAACAGCTACCGTTTCTACAATACCCTTTTCACACATTTCACATGTGCACAGGGCATGAAATATGCTTCAAGACTTAAGTCTTAAGACCTTTGAAATACTCTAAACTGTAATGCATAGAGACATTTTTAATAAGACGCAAGCAATTTGAGTGCTTAGCAAAAGGTTGATTTACTTTGGAGGACTATGGCAGGGCTTAGCTGCAGTCAATGGCAAAGCCTTGATGCGTGCACGGATTGCTGTAGACGCGTACAGATATATATGTACATATGTATGAACACATCCCGGCCTAATCCCTGACATCAAAAACAAACCAAGAGAATGCTCTGACAACAGCCAAAAAACATTCTTCGCCGTCTTTGAACTGCGCTCAATTATAGAAAATTGCGCAAATCCTTCGAAGTTTCAACTACATCCGCACACACACACACACGCACACGCACACACACACATACACATGCACGCACACAGTAGCAAAAGTATCTATACAAGTACTTGTATCTTGTATCTTTGCGCTTGTATCTTGTATCTTATTAGCGCTCCCAACTTGCTCTGACATTAATCCCCCGCACAGCAGCCACGCCTTCGATTTGGCCCTGACTTGTAGCCAAAACTGTGGCAAGTTGTTGCTTGCAACTTGCAACATACACTTCAACTTCAACTTCAACTTCAACTGCACGTAAGCCAATGACGCAGGCGAAATCGAAAACGAAAACGAAGACAAATCAGAAGCTCAACTTGAAGTTGAAGCCAGCTTTGCTCTGTCCCTTGGCAACAGATTCCCCTCTGAGCAAAGCATATAGTTTATATATATATTTGTGTATAAGAATATACAATATATATTTGGCAGCTATCGAAACTGAAATACCCTAACATAATAATGTTTAAATATGTATTAGCGAGAAAATGTAAATAAAAAATAAATAAATAAATAACTAATAATACTTCTAATAATGTCTAGATGTTATGTATGTTAACTAAACTTAATTATTAAGTTAGTTAAAAGTATTATCCGCTACTGCAGCACTTCATGAATCGATATGATTCAATTCGATTTCAGCTGCACTTGGGATGCCCTTTGTTAGGGTATTGGCGATTCCGTTTTCTGTTTTGCCTGGAACAGATTAAATTCCAATTCGAAAATTGTTTTCTCTGCCCATCCTCGCGGGGCTCAATTCCGATTCCGATTCCGATTCCGAATCCGATTCTGAATCCGAGTCGCCGGCTAATTCCCGCATGCAATGAAAACAATTTCAGCTCTACGAGTATTTTTCTCCAAACAAGCGCGTTGATTTTTATCAAGCTTATTATGTGGGTCGTGGCAGGGGCCGCATGGGTACGGCGAGGGCAAGTGGGGGGCGTGGCAGTGGCAGCCCTTTGTTTTCGTTATTGGTTGGTTTTTGGTTCTTAAGCTGCCCAGCAACAATGACAGCAGCGGCAACCGCAGCCAGTTGCATGCCACATATCAGGGCATTGCTTACTGTGCCCCCCTCCCTCCCCGCCTGCCCGCCAGCCCAGGGCCCAGGTGCAGCGCAGCGCGAAATTCCACTCATTTTTAACAAGTTCTCGGTCGCATTTGTTGGCCAACAATGCGAAGGTTAAGCCCAGCTCCCGCCCTCCCTCCCTTCGCGTCTCACTTCATAACACAAGCTGAAGACAGAAGGGCAGTGGCAAGCGGCTCTCTTCATCTCCTCTCTCTCTCTCTCTCTCTCTCTATATGGTATCTCATTTTTATGCGTAGCGCTTGAGGTAACTCGAAACGCCGCCAGCAGAAGTTGGAGTAGCTGCCAGCACGCATTGGCCACATTGTCAACGTCAGTTAGCTAGTCGCCTTGATCCCCTAGCCCCTATCGCGCATCCCCTATACCCTGTATCGTATTCCCCAACTAACACGCCTCCTTCTACTCCTCCTCCTCCTCCGCTGCTGCTGCTGCTCGTCGTCTGTTAACCACAATCAGCTGTTGTTGGCCTGTAGACGGGTCTTCAAAGAGAAGCTAACTACCTACGGGGCACTTACAATGTTTTGGCACAATTAAAGCTGCTGTCGATGCTGCCACTCAGCTGACGTGGCACAGTGGGGCAAAGGTGTGAAGAATAGAGAATCAATTTGATATTATCTAACATATAAATAATTTGTATTTTATATTTTATATTTTATATTTTATATTTTATATTTTATATTTTATATTTTATATTTTATATTTTATATTTTATATTTTATATTTTATATTTTATATTTTATATTTTTTATATTTTATATTTTATATTTTATATTTTACATTTTATATTTTATATTATATATTATATATTTTATATTTTATATTTTATATTTTATATTTTATATTTTATATTTTATATTTTATATTTTATATTTTATATATTTTATATTTAATATTTTATATTTTATATTTTAAATAAAAATAAAAAATAAAATATTTATATTTAAATATAACTATTTATATAAATATATAAAATACATATATTAACTATTTAAATATTTTTATATTTAAATATAAATATTTTATTTTTATCTTTATTTATTAATTTTATATTTTATAATTTATATTTTAAAGAAAAATAAATAAAAAATAAAATTTTTAAATATTTATATTTTATTTTTTATATTTTATATAATATATTTTGTATTTTATATATTATTGTATTTATTATATTTTTTATTATTTGATTATCTTATTTTATATTTTTTATTATATATATTATATTTATATTTATTGTTCTATTTTTAGAGCTATAAAATGTTGCCTTTAATAAGTGATTATTAATATTAAATACATTAAATACTATATAATAATATAGATATATATAATAATCATTTTTATATTAAAACTGGGTTTTCGTATCAGTTTTCCGCCTCATATTTATTTTATAATTTTTGCAAACTAATTTTAGTTTCACTCTAAATGATTTACATAATATCTAAATATTTATGTAGTATTTTTGAATGCATCTTTCGCTATATTGACCCACTGTGCACAGTTGTTGCTGTTGTCGTTGTTGTCATTATTGTTTGCTTTCTTGTCACTGTCGTTGGGTATTTTCATTCTTGTAATTTTTTTATTTATTTTATTTTTTTGCTTGCTGTAACCTTAGAACTTGTGAAGTTGTTGGCTGCGCTGCCTTTCTCGCCGCCTTTGTAAATGGGCATAATACCGGAAACCCGCAACAACGACGACAGCAACAGCAACAGCAGCAGCAGCGACTGCGACAACTAAAGCAACAACTGGAACAACAGCTGAGTACTGGGATTGTGGTTCAGCTGATGAGCGGTTCGATGGTTCAGCGGTTCGCTCCGCTGCCTCTCACACATTCAGAGAACAAAACGCCAAAGTTCTCCCCCTTCCGGCCTACGCCCAGCTCAGTTCAGCCCAGCTCAGTTCAGCCCACTCAACCCCATCCGAAACATGGAAGCTTGAAAAACTTGCCGCTGGTTCCGGTGAAAATCCAGTGGCCTTAAACTTCGACTTAAACAGCCTCGTTTAGCTCGACAATTAATAGAATCCACATCCACTCGACAGCTCTACGGCTTACAACATGTCTCTCCATCTGTCCCTCAGTCCCTCTCTCTGTCTGCCTGTCTGTCTGTCTGTCCCATTGTTTGTTTGTCTGTTTGTTTGTTTGCTGTAACTGGCAGCATAATTACCACATATTTTCTGTAAGTGGCACAACGCAAAGTTCCCCATTTAGTCCGAAGTTGTTGCCACTTACCACTTACCACTTGCCACTTGCCACTTACTTGGCCACTTCCCAGCGACGACTGCACGGGAAATGAGATTCATTCTTTGGCTGCCTCTTCCACTGCTCCGCGTCTTGTCTTTTTATTTGCTTTCGCTATGGTATTTAAAAAATTGCTCGCTACTCTGAGGTGAGTGAGGCGACATAGACATACTTATATATATACGGGGTGCTCCCATCCATCCATCTGAGAGGCCAACTGAGAAGCCCACACACCAAATGAGTATAATAAATTGGAATTGGAATTCGAATTCAATATGCTGGACATGGCATGAATTGCCAGTTTCATGTAATACTAATACAGAGATTAAAAGTGTGAAAATTTGTCTCGTTTCAATTTATTTATTCCTATTGAAGATGACAAGACTTCATTAACTCTCGATTGCTCTGTTGAATTTTGAAGACATGTATATAATTAACTTAATTTATTAATATTATATTAATGAGAAATTTATAATCAAATAAATATGAAGAAACCCATTTAGTTATTGATTTGACAATTTAATTCATGTATTTTTTTGATTAGTTTATGATATTTGCTTTTTCTTCATATTCTAAATCATTTCGAACTGCCCACTTATCTAAAACTTAAACCTACACAAAAACTATAATAAATTGACTGTTTAGTTAAATTTACATGACAATTGATGCCCAAGAGATTTGTATGTATGAAAATTATGGCGCTGCGACTGCTTCTCTATATTTAATTCAATCAAATGGCTTTACATTGTGAACGAATCTGAAATTTAGCTCAAGCCCACACTTGACTATAATTAATCAAAATCTAATGCATTATGCATGACAATTCATGTCATTTTTAGTGTGAAAATCAGGTGTTTAAGTAAAAGTTAAAATACTTAATGCCGGTACAGCAATAGAATAGAATTTAAGCTCAAGATTTTGTAGACTTTGAATTAAAATAAGCTCATAGAGTAGGAACTACTTCATTCTAATCTTCAATCTTTGATCATGGGCAAAAATAAACTAAACCAAAGTGAAATTCATAATCAAATCTATAGTAGATGATATGAAAAATTAATAGGCCTGAAAATACATACACTTCTCAGTGCAAAAATCATATCACTTTAACGCATTTACAATATATTATAAAAACAAATTCCACTTAATAACCCAAAATATAATTTTGCTAATAAAAATAGATTTTGTGTGGCATTAATTGAAAATCTCTGCATAATTTATGCAAACTACAGTAATAACTGGCTTAACGGCAACTAATTAATGGGAACACGATTAAAATTGAGGTCCTCAAGTATAATTAAATTGATATTAATTTAAGCCGGTGCCCTATCGAATCGAACTACCGCACAGATCTCAATAACATAATTAATTCTCGCTCAGCGACTACAGCAACGCTCGAGTTGGGGATTTGTTAGGGCATTTACATAATTTCATAAAATGCAAATTGGCGCCAGTTTAAGATCGAAGATAAAACTCTGCCGCATTTAAAACGAATCAACAAATTGCAGATCGGAATCTTTTGATGCGTAATTAATAATAAAAGCGTGAAAAAAAAACAAAGCAGGAAAACGGGGGAAAGTCGAGGAAAACCAAGAGCAAGGGTTGCAGCTAGATAGCACGGACGAGAAGCTCATAACTGTCTACAGGTAAGCAGCCGATCCTCCCTCGACCTCTTCGTCCACCCCTCCCCAGGCTCTCTGGCTACATGTTATGTGCTACGAGAAACAAAGAACTATAGAGAACTATAGAGCCGCGCCTACCCAAAAGGAAGAGCTGGCAATTACAGCCGCGACGAATTCAATCGAAATAAAAAAAAAAAAAAGAAAAGAAAAGAAATGGAAAAGAAAAACAGCAAGTTGTAAAGAAAAGTTACTTGAAAATGCATTGTTGTTGTCGCCGACTTTTCCAGATACTTCAAAAAAAAAGGAAACCCTTGGGATATGTCGAGCCAAAGCCGAAGACCAGTCCAACAATAACCAGAAAGAAAAAAACTTTCTTTTATACTCGTTCTAAAAGTGAAATGTGAGTATATGTGGTTTGTACACAGAGAATTGTTAAGCTGGAATATGTATATAGTTATGTGAGAACTAAGATGTGTTTATCTATATATAAAAAGGTAGGCGTGTAGAATTTGTAATTTTAGATATCTCTTATGCGACTCTACTAGCACAAGATAAATATAGTATAAAGAGATATATACAGATAAATAAATAAAGATAGACATAAACAATTAGAACTGATCTCCTCTACAGATCTTGCAAATTATATATGTAATATACTTAAATATATAATCCTACGATCAAAGCTTATTTTTCACAGTAATTTATGGAATATACTTCGGAGTTCCAACAAAAAATCCAAGCAGAGTTTCAGCTGATTGATCTCCTCCTCTGATAAATCTAAAAAAATCTATAGCCTCTTCAGTTGCAAAGTTTACAATGTAAAAGTTCTCAGTTGGATTCTCTGCGGGGGGAAAGATCTCCTAAAACTCAAAGATCTATATGTAATTTAGTTACTTCACCCCAACGGCACCTACTTTGCTGAAATACTTCCGAAACTCTCTTTCTTTACCTCCTGAACGAGCAATATCCAGTTAGTTAAACACGACTCCGACTCCGAGTCAGCCTAGCTCAAGGGTGAGCTCGGTGTATTATTGTAAAAAGGAAGGGAAGAGAGGGATCGAGTGAGAGGGAAATAGAGATTGACCCTTTGGAGGGGTGTGCGAACAGCTTTATTGATAGATTGCAATTTCTCAACAACAAACAATGCTCCGAAAGGGGAAAACCAAAAAACAAAAGCCCACAAAACTCTTTTGTTCCACTGTGCATTCGGGGTTTTGTAAAGAAATTAGAAATTTGCGTAACAATTCGTGGATTCGCTCGCTGATTTATAGATATTTAATAAAGCGCTTTCCCAGGACTCATTCTCTATACTTATATCTTAAGCTTCGCTATCTGCAACATTTTCACGGAATTTGCATGATAAAAGGTGCCCAGGAGAGGAGTGGAGGTTTCCTCTGTGTTGCTTTCTTAACTGGCAATAATAACAAGCGTTGCTGATTATCTCGTCAGTCGGCAGTTGGCTTTATAGAGAGGGACGATGCGCAGCGCATATGTATGTGGAAATCCACCCCGTCGGCCCGTCGGTACCGTCCGGAAATGCAAGTTTTTCACAAATTTCCTTGTTCTTATTGTTTGTTTATTTGTTTATTGTTTGCTCAGGCGCCTTTCGGTGCGCTGCAGAAATTATGACGCAATTTATAGTTTTTATTTTATGTTCTATGATTTCTGTTCTTTTTTTGTTCAGGGATTTAAGTATAGCATAACCAAGATTTATTTCCGGCTTTAGCAAATTTACACCATATGCCGCAATACGGCGCCGACTCTACCAGTTTTTCATTCACCAAAGTTTCTTATCCAGTCAGCAGAAACTGAAGGGCGAAAGGCGAAAGGCTCGGCCCGATTGTTAAGAAAAACTTTTGTGTTTTACCCTATGTGAAAATGGTTTACAATTTTTCCAAAAGACGGCCGACCGTGTGGGGAAGTCGCGCGAAAATGCACGTCAAATATATATATATAAAATATAACCCAAATAAAGTAAAAACGCGGCTTAAATCTTGCCTCGGCTGAAGCAAAGTTTGGCCAACAAAAAAGAATCCAGCTTGTGCTATAAAATATATTTAATTGTCCTGAAAAAGCAACTTTTACAGCATGTTGCAGTTGGCTCAGAAAGCTTTGAGCGGGTCGTGAAAGCACTTGAAAGGCAGCTTTAGCCCCAGCTGCTGCAAAAGCTTTTCAATTAGTGGAACTTTGTACTTTAAAAGCTGTGCGTGGAAAAATGCAAGCACTTGGAATAGATTTATTTATAATTTTATCAAGAAGTAGATTTAAGCTACACAAGTTTCATTTAAATCCAAAGTAGATCTTAGTTTTAAATAGGAAATCTGAATGGCTTTCAAAAGTATATTAAAGCTTTTATGCTAAATGAAGTTAAAGAATGGGAAATAGAGAGATCTTTATGCTCCACATATTAAGCTGTAAGTCAATTTCAATTGCTTTCCTTTAATACTTAGATTTTAGACCTTATCAAAGCCAATCATTAATGGATGTTATATTATATTAATAACAAGACTTTCATTTAATAAAGAGAGAACTTTAACATTAATTATACTTAGGCTAAATATTTATTACATGAGCAAAAATAAAAAACCTCTTTCAACACAACTTTAACTTTTACATATCAGGCTGCAAGCGCATTAAAGCTTTTATGTTGGTATCATCATATTATTCGCTGCACGAGCTGCTCTTAATGAAGATAAACAGGGAGAAATGGAGGCAAAAAGACCTTTAAGCTTCACATATTACGCTGTAAATCAATTTCAATATCACATTAGGCGCCGCTCCATGCAAAAAGTTCCTTTAATTACACGCGCTTTCAGCCTCTCTCTCTCTCTCTCACACACACACACGCGAAGCTGTAAATCCTGCAGTTTATAACTTTACCTGATAAAAATCTTCATATGCGCCCCCTGCTGAACACTTTCTCATTTGCATCGTAAAAAAGAGAGAATCTCCTTCTTATCTTGGCCACATAACTCATGTGTGAAATTCACATAGATGCCTCCACATAGATGTCTGTCCCGCCGCATATTACGTAATGGATATGACGAAACAATATTTCAACTCAATAAAATATGAAAAATTACGACAAGATGCCCGAAACTTAGTTTTATCGTTGTCCATAACTCAAAGAACCAATCGGAAGAACTGGTTCTTCCAAGTCCTCATCCCATATATAAGTGTGTGTTTGTTTGCGTAATCCGATACGAGAACATAAAGCGCAAGAGATATGCCACTCGTCGCATATCTATGTAAATATTATTTAGTAAAATTTATGCTGTCTCAATGAAATTCATATATGGATCCAACAAATTTTAGTTTATGCCTCGACTGACCTTCGCCTGACCTGGCTAGAGGCCCAGCGAAGCAATTTGTAATATTTCAAGGAAGTAAATAGATCATGTAATGAAATACGCACCACAGAGCACAGTGCTCAGGCATTGTCTCCGATAGACATAAAAAACTATCTCTAATTAGCGTGCGTTGAAAACCTTTCGATTTGTGGGACAATGTCTCAAGCGAAGAGCATCTGGAAGGGGAAACGGAATGGGAATGGGTGTACATAAATCATAAAATACGCATAAATTACATTCACAAATTATTTGAACTGTAAATATGTTGCCAAGTACATCTATCTAGAAATATCAACTGAAATATCTGATGAGTTTTATGCATATTAGTTTTCTTTTATTATTTAACCAAATAAGATCTGAGGACACTTCTTTGTTTATATCTCTATATATATGATAAATTAATCACAGACAATTCCTATAAAATTATTTGTCTCCTTAAAGATATCTATACTTTTCTCTATATTATTTTTGTACAAGTACATATTAACATATTAGGATATCTATAAGTAAAGGAAGCATTTTATAAAAACTCTAAAAATTCAACTAAAAGATAAAGTTTTCTTTAAAGTATTTTACTGAAAGTTTCATTTGTATTCATTCAAAATTTTCATAATATAATATTTTACTATCCATTTGAATTGGGCTCTCAGTGTTTTATGTACCATATAACATCTAATTCATATGTAAATTAATTATTTGAACATACATATATAACATAAAACATATGTCTTTTGATTAATAGACTTGTCGTTTGTCACTTGCTGATGCTCCAGTCTTGGGCCTATGATATCATTCTACAATATTTGGCAATATATGGGCATTCTATTCGGCTGCCATTTGGGGCATTGTCGAGCTGGATGTCGCAGCTACTTAAGTGTAATAAATATGTTGCCAGCAATTTCAAAATTAAGAAAAAGTATTTCAATTTATTGTGCAGCTGGGCCTACTACACGCACACAGCAGCAACCCCTCCTCCCCAACGCCTCCATAAGCAGCAGCAGCATGTGCTGTGCTGTGCGGACGGAGAGTTGTCGAGTTTGGACGGACGTAGTGCAGCATAAATCATTTTCATCTGCGTTGCAAGTTGCAGCGATGCGTTGTGAGTTCGCGTACTTTGCCACATGCTGCCAAATGTTGAGAGGTTTCACACCCCCCCCCCCCACCCGCTCTGTCCTCTATCTCTCTCTCTCTCTCCTCCATCTGGCCATCACTCTCACTCTCAGTCTCGCAGCAGCGCTGCGTTTTTCCAAATATACCCGTTCCATTGTCGTACGCCTACGTTCCGTTCCGCATTCGCTACGGATTCGAATTCGAATTCGTATTCGAGTTTCGTTCGTTTTTCTTTTCTTTTCTTTGATTTATGGCCCAGCTTCCAATATAATTATGCTGTATCCAAAATATATATGTATGTATGTAGATATTCTTGAGCGCTAGAAAATTGCTCATGTATTTTCGAGACTCGCAGCAAAAGATTCAAACATTTTTTCCACGTCTTCATATTTTTCATTTGAAAAATTGTCTCCTTTCGAATTAACCTAACATACAAATGTATTATGAACTATGATATGATTCAAGGTATCTAGAGGAAATATATATAAATTAAGATGTGTAGGTACATATATGATATATTTGATATATGACTATACTATAAAGAAAAGGCACATATGACAGATAGTTATATTATAAATATAAATAATATGACAAATGACTATATACTAAAAAAAAGGCATCTTTATATATGTATATGATTCGATGATATTTCATAATATGAATATATACAAAATAAAGAAACTATTCTCTAATTCCCTTAACTATTTCCAACAGAGTATTGCATAGTCGACTTCAGTGTTGAAAGTTATCTCAGCCTATTTTGAATACAAAGTGGGTTAACTTTGGGAGAGCGTTTGCTCTGTGTTGTACCATCTCGCTCGATTCCACTTTCTATTTTAATTAAAATTTAAATTTTGCCAAAAAAGAAAGGGGGATATGTGCTGGGATTTATGGGGACAGGCCCATTGCACCAGCCGCAACGCCTAGTGGATAGGTTTGCAATTGGAGTGCTTTAAATACGAGAAGATGAAATCTACGTGCAAGAAAAAAAAAAAAAAACAACAAGAAAAAATTTCAGTTTGGGTTTGCCAGAAATTCAAATATTTAAATGATCTTGTGGTCTTAAGTATTTATGTAGAGCAACTCAAGAATGTGAATGAAACATTCTTATTACCGAGGGGATTTGTTTTATTTCATATTTATAAATTTTAAAAAAAAAAAAAAAAAAAAAAAAAAAAAAAAAAAAAAAAAACTATTTATCATAACTGAGTATTAAATCCATTCTGAAAGAGCTGTCAATGTAGCCTTAATCTAAATAAAATGTACGAAGCTATAAATATAATAATATTAATTTTTTTTTTTTTTTTTTTTTTTTCAGTATTTTAAATACTATAAAAATAGTATTTAAAATACTATATAATCGCATCCCAGTATATTATATAAAATCCACAAACCCAGAGGCCCCTCGGCTTTACTCTTGCCTTTATATACTCTCATTATTGGAAAAATCAATCATTATTCCAGCTTCTTTCATTGTTTATCATTTGCTAATACTCTTAAATGCTGAATCCGCAGGCGCGTATACAGGGGGGGGGGGGGGGTTTCGGGGGTTCTGGCTACGCGCCTGAATGTTGCAAAAATAAAACTTGAAACTTGAGTTAAGGCAGCTGCCTGACAAAAGCTGACTGCTACAAGACTCGATGTAAGGAACATCTATGCCAAAGACATCTTTGAAACTGCTGGAAGTATTTATCTTATTTGCTCGCTAAATAGACGTCCTAGCCTTATAATTGACTATGAATGTGTGCTCAATTCTTCCAATGAATGTTGCAAAAATAAAACTTGAAACTTGAGTTAAGGCAGCTGCCTGACAAAAGCTGACTGCTACAAGACTCGATGTAAGGAACATCTATGCCAAAGACATCTTTGAAACTGACGGAAGTATTTATCTTATTTGCTCGCTAAATAGACGTCCTAGCTTTATAATTGACTATGAATGTGTGCTCAATTCTTCCAATGAATGTTGCAAAAATAAAACTTGAAACTTGAGTTAAGGCAGCTGCCTGACAAAAGCTGACTGCTACAAGACTCGATGTAAGGAACATCTATGCCAAAGACATCTTTGAAACTGCTGGAAGTATTTATCTTATTTGCTCGCTAAATAGACGTCCTAGCCTTATAATTGACTATGAATGTGTGCTCAATTCTTCCACTGAATGTTGCCCCCCCGAAAAAAATTTCTGGCTACGCGCCTGTGAATCCGTCTTGCTTAATATCTCTCTCACTCTCGCTCTC
>JAWNOM010000409.1:0-10584 GCA_035045965.1 Drosophila aldrichi | reverse complement strand
AAGATAGCGAAGTGAACAGTAAAGAGTTTCTTGCCTTTTCTATTTAGCCAATTTCCGAGATCTGATTTTCGATTCCAATATAAGAGTCTTTAGAAAGGTACTATTATTATAATATATGATGAGAAAGAGAGAGAGAGAGAAAGAGAGAGAGAGAGAGGAAGATGGCAAAGATAATGATAGAGAAAATGACAAGTAAACACAGGCAGATAGAGATAGAAAAAGGCAACGATAGGTCAAAAAGATGAGAGATGAAGAAATAGAGAAAGAAACAGAGACATTTATGCACATCAAGTTCTATGTTTCTTTCTCTTCCTGGAGAGCTTCTATCCCTATCCATGGAGCTTAATAAATTTCTCGCTTTTCTTTTGATACACAGCTATTTGCATCTTTGACGATATTCGACAGGCTTAACATACGCTGACAGCACTCTATAAAATGATGTTGACAAAGCCTTTCTTTGTTAGTTCAATCATGGACTCAGCTAATTTATGCAATTTGAGACTTCATGTGTCTCAAGCTGAAATATGAGAAAGCCCAGCCTAAATGCTTCTGTTGGTTTTTCTCCTTTTCATTCTCTCTCTCTCGCTGTCTCTCTCTCTCTTCTTTATGGCTGACTGAGTGTTGGCGACAATTTTATCGGCTGGCATGAATGCAACCGATGGCATTACGTGTATAAAATTTCTATTCATTCATTTGACTCATTGTTTGGCCACTGTTGAGGCCGTTGTTGTCATTGTTGTTGCTGTTGTTGCTGTTGTTGCGAGTTACGCTCAGTTTTCCTTTGTTTGGCATTTGCAACGGAAATTGCCAAAAGCATTGCAAACGGCAGTGCCTGCAACATAATATGGAAATTGAAAATCTCTATGCAACGCAGAATGGTCAGTCTATGTAATCTATGCACATATGCAATTTACATACATACATACATAGGTATATAATCATGACTCTCAGCTGAGCTACTACCAGCTACTACCTGCCACATGGCCGTGTACTCTGCCTAGTCTGTCTGTCTCTCTGTCTGACTGCCCGACTGGCTGACTGTCTGCCTCTATTGAACGGCGGGCAGACCTGCACAAGTGCTGAGACCGCGTATAAGGATGTGCAGACACATACATGTGTCTAGACACGAGACGTGAACATGCAATACGAAAACTGGTGTACGTATTGAGTATAGAAGCTCGCATACCCTGATCCAAACAAGTCAGTTTAGCCAATTAGGGGAGATATGGGCAGCATGTGATATGGAAGGCTTCAAACTGATTGAAAATATTTATAGAGTAAGGTATATGGTATACATATGTTTAGAACAGCCAATTGGAACTGAGAACTAGAGCTGGAATTGACAATGGAACGGACTATTGAAAGTGAAACTGGAACTGGAACTGGAACTGGAACTGGAACTGGAACTTGAACAGCAATTAACTCTGGAACTGGAACTAGAACTAGAACTAGAACTAGAACTAGAACTAGAACTAGAACTAGAACTAGAACTAAAGCTGGAACTAGAACTAGAACTAGAACTAGAACTAGAACTAGAACTAGAACTAGAACTAGAACTAGAACTAGAACTAGAACTAGAACTAGAACTAGAACTAGAACTAGAACTAGAACTAGAACTAGAACTAGAACTAGAACAAGAACTAGAACTAGAACTAGAACTAGAACTGGAACCGGAACTGGAACTGGAATTAGAGCTGGCGATATTGCTGGAACTGGCATCTAGAACTCAAACTCGTTCTAGAACCCGAACTAGAACTAACGACTGAAATTTATACTGACGCTGTGAATTAGAAGTGGAACTAGAAAATGGAACTAGAGCTGTAATCGGAACTAGCAACTAATTTGGAACCAGAACTGTAACTAACAACTGAAACTGGAACTAATTAGTGGAACTGGAACTAGAACTAACAAAATAACAAACTGATGCTGTGAGCTAGAAGTAGAACTAGAAAATGGAACTAGAGCTGTAATCGGAACAAGCAACTAAACTGCAACTAGAACTGTAACTGACAACTGAAACTGGGACTAATTACTGGAGCTGAAACTGGAACTGGAATTGAACCGACCTCTCGAGACCAATTACTTTTAGTATTCACAACAGCTAAGCCTAGAAGAATAGCCTGATGTACAAATTTAATATATACATACATAGTACTTTTACGACTAGACACATACAATTAAATTGTGGCATTGCCATTGAGGTAGAGATTAGTCGTTGCTTTCAATGTGTGACAAGTTGCCTGATACATTTATAATACCCGCTCGAGGGCCATAAAAAAAGAAGCCTAAAGCGACGCAAGAATTTCAATCTAGATGGCTAGACAATAACAACAACTGACTCAACACAGCACACACAGTGGCTGTCACGTATGTGTGTGTGTGTGTGTGTGTGTGTGTATTGGCCAAATAGCCACAGCAGTAACCGCAGGCAAACAACACCAGCAACAACAGCAAAAACATTTGCCTCCACAGCCACTCACCTCCTGCTAGCCCTCTCTCTCTCTCTCTCCCTTCTCGTCGACATTTGCCAGTTGTCGGTGTTTTTCTATTTTGCAAGCTTCCGCTTTTTCCGCCAGCTTTTTCTCTTGTTTTTCCTCAATGGCTTTTGTCTTATTTTTGTTCGCTGTTTTTTTTTTTTCTTTATTTTTTATTTTTTATTTTCCTTTTTAAGCAGCAACTTCCGTTCAATTTATTGTGCCTAATTTTTCTTCACTTTCGAAAAATATTTGTTTGCGAACATAGCTGCTGTCTGGGCCCTTTACCGGGTGCCTCGGGTCTGCGAAAGCCAATTATTTTCAATTCAATTCAATTCAATTGTCATTTCCCATTTGCATCATGACAATCGCTTAAATATATTTAGTTAATAAATTAATGAGCCTTACGTACATTAAATGGAATGAGCTTGCTTCGCGAGTTCGATTTTCATTCAACGGCACCCTGTATGCCAGAGCTGTCCATTTAAGCTGTCGAATAAGTTTAAACAACAAATTGACAAAATAATCTACAATAATACGAGCTACAAATACACAAAGGCTGATTTTCATATAAATTAAAGCATCGAACTTTAGCCATTGAAATTTGTTTTCAAGTGTATTAAGAGCTAAAGGGCCCGAAAGACCAAAGCGTGCCATATAAATGTGAAAAATATTTCATTCCAATAGCTCCCAGATGCACAGATTTCCATTGAATCAAGAACTTTACAGTAAATACTATATATACTATATAAAAAGAATATGATATCATATTTAAAATAATAAATATCTCAGTAGTAAAATAAAATTTCTATCTTCCAGCTGGAACACCCTGTAGCAAGTGCAGGACGAAGCGCTGGGACTGCAACGGCCGCTCGGTTTGATGACCCATGCACTGGCAACTGTTGGTGCGCTTAATTTTATTTGAACATGCCCGCAGAGCCCCCTTTGGCCGCCGCACCCCCCTGCCACTGCTCGAATAGCCGTCGTCCCCCTTTGCTGCAGCGCCAAGCAAACAGGCATCAAACATTAGTAGTTTTTTGCCCTCTGTTTGGTGCCTGGTGGAGCTTATCTGTGCCACGTTTGGGGGCACACACACAAACACACACACACACACAGCATTGCATATGTGCCCCAGCAGAGATGGGCCAACTGTGTGTGCCATGCCTCAGCCGGAGCTTGTCCAGGCCACAGGCATTTCTTTTGGCCAGCACGTTTAGCACACCCTGTGCGCCCCGTTATGTGCCGGCTCGCTGTTGGGTCTATTATACCCTTCAATGATTTATGCCCCACTGACAGGGCGCATTAGGGGCACAGGGTGCTCCCCGAGGGGCATGCAGCATGCAGCGTGCAACGCACTGTATGCAGCTATCGTCCCAGTTTCGCTTCAGCTCTTTCAGTTTGCTCATCTGCATTTGCAACGGGCCACGAAACTAGCTGAATTGCGTATAATTTTTCTCACTTGTTGAGCACAGCACAGCACACACACACACGCACACGCACACACACACACACACACACACACCTACACAGATTAACCCAATTGCCATCAATTTGGATAGTTTGCACTAAAAGTTCCCCCGACACTCGACGCACAGCTGAGACATTTATAATTCTATTAACCAATTTGGGTAACTTATGCGATCTGTCGAGCTCCCTCTCTCTCTCTCTCTCTCTCTCTCTCTCTCTCTCTGATTCTATGTCCATCTCGCTCCAATTTTCTCTTTTGTTTAGAGAGCATGCAGCAAAACTTGAGGCTCAAGTTAGAGATTCGGTTAAGAACACTTAAGCAATTTTTATCTCAAATTCCAAATAATTTTTAAGTTGAAAACCAATTCTGAACAGTTAAGGGAACAAGTACGAAATATTTGAATAATGTAAAACCCACTTAGCTTGAAGTGTTGCTAAGAAATTTCCAAAGAAATACTAAGCAGCTTATGAACTTTTCATACTTTTCATAACTCTCTCTCTCTCGCTCTCGCTCTCTAGCTCTCTCTCTCTTTTGCTCTGGCAAAGTTTAGAGCTTGCCCAATTCAAATGTCATCGACTCGCTAGCTGAAATATTGGATGACAATGCAAACAGCGCTCAATGCACTCATTGCCCATTTTTCATATTTACTTTTAATTACACTTTCACATAAATTGATATGCTGAAATTTTATCATAATTATGACAGAGATATAAATGAAAAAAAAAGCAAAATGCATTTTAAAATGTCATAATGACTGCAAAATACTCATTCATTGTCCAGATATAGTTCTTTCTTCGATTGACAAATATTTCCAACTATATTTTCCCGGTATATTCCCATACTAATTTCATATTTTCAACGATTACAATAATTTGCATTCAAATTTGAAATGCCAACGAGAATTTAAGTCCGAAATTCGTTTGTCTTTCTTTTCTGAATATTGGCCAAAATGAGGAATCCATTAGCCAGCTGAAAGTTTGTGCGCGAACACAATCAGCTTTGGCCAAAGCCACTTCATAATGCGAACAGACGTGACTTTTGCACTCTCTCTCTCTCTCTCTCTCTCTCTCTCGCTCACTCATTATCTCTCGCTCTTTTCTTTTTTGTGTGTGTGGTCCACAATTCGCGCAGATTTGCGGTGGTGCATCAATCACAGCCACTTGGCCGGGCCAACAGGGAGCAGTGCAGTGCCATGCCATTTAGTTGGCCATTAGATTGGATGGTGTCTATGCAGTGTTGCCATCAAAACAATTTGCCATCTCACTCCAGTGTATCTCTCTCTCTCTCTCTCACTCTCTCTCTGTGTGGCATTGCTGCTGTTTTTGGCTGACTTTCAAAGCCAACAAGAAGTCAAGTAATTAATACTGATTCCTGCAACAACTCACTGATGCGGAACATCGCACACTAGACGAAGGTGCTACTAACGACAACAACAACAACAACAATGGGATACATCTCAAGGCTATACATAGTCTAGCTGATATCTAAACTTATTTCAATCTTGCTGCGGTTATTTGCTCGTTTAGCTTGCTTGCTCATCGCCTATTTAATTGTTTAACACCAAACTTTGCTAATTAAGCAGCTGTACTCGCCAGATTTACAGTGTCTGCTCGCACTTAATCAAGTCGCAACAAGATCTTTCAGCAACATAATGAGAAATTAATGAACGAACGTTCCACGGCTTAAGCAAACAAAAAACAAGAAAAACAAATCAAGCAAAGGTAAAGAAAGTTCTGCATAATTTTGTCAATTTCAAGTCAATTACAATTTTTATCCTCCTCTCCCACTCTCTGTTTCTCTTTCATTAAGTCTTTCCAAGCCGTTGACCCAGACAGCATCTCGTACATAATATACCATCTGATTTTCATAAACAATAAATTTTAAATCGTTGCCAATTAAATGCATCAAGCCTTTAATTGAAATAAATGAAGTAATTAAATTGGTTTCGCTTTATGCACGCATTATAATCGTAAACATATACATATGTACGAGATGAGCTTTGAGAGTGTAAGAGTGTTTTGTTATTAGATTAGATTTCAAAAATCCTCTATATCAATTTGCATTTTAATTAAATTGTGTTCAATTCTATGAATTTGTGCGGGGGTTTTGACCTTAGCTAGGCAACATGTACATATGTATGTAAATGAGAGCAGAGCGGGTGGCCGAAGAAGTTGTGCAATTAAAATGAATCCCTCTCAGATAATAATGAGCATAGTAATTATAATTAATCAAGCATAAGCTGAACAATTCCAACATACATCAAGAAAGAACAAAAAGGATTTTCCTCGACGAAAGTAGACGTCTTTTGTTTTTATACCCTGAACCCATTGAAAATGGGAAATCAGGGTATAATGGTTTTGTTAAAAGTATGTAACAGGGAGAAGGAGGCGTGGCAGACCCCACAAAGTATATATATTCTTGATCAGGGCGACAAACTGAATCGATTTAGCCATGTCCGTCTGTCCGTCTGTCCGTCTGTCCGTCTGTCCGTATGTATGAACGCGTCGATTTCCGAAACTACAATAGCTAGAGACCTCAACTTTTTTTTAAAATGTCCGTATATAGCGCGCGCATATCAAGTTTATCACAGAAGATCGATAACTCGTCCGATTATTTTTTTATCGATGAAAAACCTTATCGAAAGCCAGTTATAAAATTATATCTCCTACATCTTTTGAGCTAGAGTCTCCAAATTTTAAATGTAGACTCATATGCACTTTATAGAATTTCGGTTTTTGTTATAATTCACCCCCCGCCCCTATATCCACCCCCTCACCCTCACTTTTGTAAAAGGCGTATTTCAAATACTAGAGACTTGAGTTTCGGCATATACACGCATAGTAATGATATAATCATAATCTAAAAGTTTCATGAAGAACGTACGTCCACAAAAAAGTTATTAAACAATTAAGTTTCCATGAGAAGCCCACACGGCAGCCCATGCGTGCTTATGCGTGCGTGCCTATATGTGTCTATGTATGTGTGTGCGTGTGTGTGTGTGTTTGTTTTGTAAATAAAAAGACGCGGAGAATTATATAAATATCAGTTCTCCGAAGGGTTCAGGGGATTTCCTAGTCGGGCAGTCTCGACTAGAGCTTTCTTACTTGTTTCTTTTTTTTTTTTTTTTTTTGTGACCATAGTCAAGGATAAGGATAGAAACATATGGAAAATATGGAATACCATGGCAATAGACACAAGTTATCAGATAAGCAGCTTAAAGAGAAGAAGGCGTCGCTCCTCTGTGCGACAAGGTCACATATGACAGCATAGATATAATTACTATAGAATATGTATGTTGTATATTATATATGTATGTATGTATATATACATATGTATATTTATATTTATTATATGAAGAGAATCTGTCAAGTATATAATAATTAAGTACATTAATGATTAGGTTTGACGTTGTCAAAAAAATTCTTTTACATGAAATAAATATATTTTTCCAATCAAAGAAAAAAATAATTTTTTTTTTTTTTTTATAAAAAAATATTTATTTAATTTAAAAGAATTATTATATTAGTTGACAGATTCTCTTCATTTAATAAAGATATTTATTTTCCTTTTATTTTTTTTTTTTTTTATTATTGTTATTAATTAATTGTTATTTATTATTTTTTATTTTTTTTTATAAAAAAAAATTAAACAAATATTTTTTTATTAAAAACAAAATTAAATTTAAAAAAATTATAATGATAAATAAATAAATAAAATGAATTAGAAGCATTATATATAAAAGAGTTAAATTAAAAAAAAAAAATAAAATAAATAAAAATAAAAAAAAAATTATGCCAGCCAAAAGCCTAGAGGGCTGTACTCATTGTTACAGCTATCCATGCCTCGTTGAGCAGGGAAGACTCAGATTTGAGCTGATCAACAACAAACACTTCATATACTTGTTGGCAGTCAGCTTATCGATTGACCCTCGCATATTTGCACACCTGGCTATGCATAAAATATGATGCTGTATGCGAATGATGTGCAATTCAATGATAATGCTGAATTTGCTTTGCTGTTTGCCAGCCGCTGCGTGAAACTCAATTAATTGCATACATTGCCAGGCTTAATGGGCGTGTGCGACGCTCATAGAGTCCATCCATCTGTCCATCTGACCGTGCTGCAAAGTATGCAACATAAAACACAAATGCGCCAGCAACAGGCAAGAACAGCGAATTAATTGTTCGGCAACACGCAAATGTTGCTGCATTGCGAGCTGTCATATTGAATGGATGGCAACATATTTAATTAGCAATTAAATGATTTTCAAAAGCAGCCTCCAATTCCAACCCCCACCCCCGCACTTGCCAGCTTAACCCATCGTCAAACAACAGCTGAGCCATAAAATTAATCGACCAGCCAAATTATTCGGCCATAAAATTGTCATGAAATATGCGCGTCAAGGCCTATTAGGCTCTGTCGCTTTTTTGTCAAGGTAATTTTCTGCTAAACACACACCCAACCCACACACGCCGAACCCACACACACACACACAAAGTCTGTTTGACAATTGTTTAAATAAAAATCGCATCGCAACGCAACTGTCTTCAAGTTTTGCCGGCGATAAATTAGCGCAAAGTAAAAGCCATTGAGACGAAAGGCAATTTCCGAAGAAGTTTTTATCAGCTCCTTTAATGATGCAAGCATCCCAAAGCCACGCCCACATTGAATAGGTTGCTCCAGCGCCTGCATTGACTGATTATGGCAGGCAAATGAGCGAGTCAAGTGGCAAACCAGGGAGGCGAAAACAGCGATGCGAGGCGGGTGACAGCTACTCGAAAACAGCGCAAAAGACATTGAAATTGATAAGCCGCACACAGACACACACACACACACGCACACATACATATACATACATACAGACAAAGAGCAACACAGACTGAAACAAACACTTAGTTCATAGCAGCAACAGCAGCAGCAACAACACACACACTTAATGTGATTTGTGCGTGTATTTGTGCATTTTATGTTTATTGTTTTCGCTACACACACACACACACACACACACACACACAGATACACCCACCGAGCCATCGCATACATAAATGCGTAGCATACTTAACAGCGCTGCAGGCTGCTCTGCTGCTGCTGCCCTTGCAGAGCAGCGACACCTTTGACATTGCCATGAAATTTATCCAAGCAATGCCATAAAGCATGAAGCATTCGATTCATTCGTCTAAGACTCGGCCTGAAAATACCATCAAATTTATTGTTATAGTTAAGCTAGTGTCACAAAGACATAAATAAGATGGATTTAATATTAGCTCCAGCTCCCTTTCCTGCTCCCTTTCCTGCTCCATTAAACTAACTCAGCCTGGGCTGGCCTATCAAACTAGTTGGCTTTTATACTAATGTAAACATTTCGAGCTGACATCAGAGCAGCTTTTCGGCTTAGATTACATTTCAGTAGGGCCACATTCAAATCATTTCAGATAATTCCAAATTGTATAAAATAAATAAATAGAAAAATTCCACATTAAATTCTTTTCGACCCTACACATTTTTTGCAAAACAAAAAACAAAGAAACAAAAAATTCAGATAACCCGTCTTCGAATATATATTAACAATACTATAGCTCAAAAAACAATGGATGCTGAGGAAGAAGCTCTGCGTAACGAAAGACGACTAAATGCTCTGTTAACAATTCATCGACAACTGATTGATTTGCTAGAGTTTGTGAATCGCATCGGTGCCTCGCTGGAGACGCTATCGATCAACACTGTACGGTTTATAGCCGAACAACATCTGCAATCAATCCAAGGCACAAATGAGACAACAACAGAGGCCGCAGAGTCCGATACGAAGGGCGTTAGCGAGAACGATTCTCAGAAATGGGCCAAAAGAAGTTGAAGCTAATAAATTGTGATGTGATGTGGTAAAATTGACATATTGAGTCGAAATATATAACCAATCGATATCGAATGCGCAATTTTCATTATTCGTTTCATAGTCTATCTATATAGGAAGAATATAACTATGAAAAAAAGGGGTAGAAAAATGAGTAAGATAGGCTAGCTATATATATTCGATGACACTTTAGGCATAGACCAACTATCGCTATCGATGTCAGCAGTTATCGAGATCTATAAATATTTAAAGCTGAAATGCGTTTACTATTCTGTAAACAAGAATGCCATTTGCTAAACTAAAATGATCATCAAAGATCGATAACTGCTCTAATCGCTTGTCATATACCATATACTCCAATCCCTATTCAAGGAACTTCCCGATTTGCATCGATTGTGAGTAATCTCCAATTGGCGCAAAGGTATTTCGTCTTCGGTTTCGTTCGTTCGAACATTTCCGTTTTTACCTTTTTACTGCTCGTTGGCCTTTCGCTGGCTTATGACTATAAAAAATATTTGCGCGCACTTTGTCTATCCATTTTATATGGCTATGCATGTGTGCGTATGTGTACGTGTGTGTACGTGCCCCTGTTTATGTTTTACCAATTGACTTTTAAGGGCTTGAGACTTTAATTTCAGTTAACAGCCATAACCGCACACAGGAATTTTTATGACATTGACTGCCTTCTGCGGGATTTTCGATTGAACTGGAAGCCACAAGATTTCCAGATGTTACCATTCCTAATCCATCTCTCTGCACCGTATCCCTGTGCCTTCTGTGTGTGTCTCTCTCGC
>JAWNOM010000408.1:0-53436 GCA_035045965.1 Drosophila aldrichi | reverse complement strand
TTATTATTATTATTATTATTATTATTATTATTATTATTATTATTATTATTATTATTTTTAAACAACTGCTGCACTAAACTTATCAACAAAAAAAAAAAAAAAAAAAAAAAAAACATTCCTCTTTAGGTCTCTCTCTATTTGCCTTTTAGCCTAATACAAATAGGAAAATTGTTTATGTAGCAAACAAATTTATGCAATTATTTATGTTTCAATGGAAAATAACAAACTACTTTGCCCTCAAGTAATGCATACATATGAAAAATATCTTGAAATTATTTAACTGATTGCTGTTTACTTTTCTCTGTTTACATTTCAGTTGCGTCTCGTTAAAATATTTGTTGGTTTAATTCAATGAAATGGAAATGGAAATGGAAACGGAATATGGCTTGGCCGTCGAAAAGAGCCAAAACAATATATGGCGAAAAATCATTTTACTTACTCACAAATTGTTTAATTGGTTTTCAACTATTTTTAGTGATTTTTTTTTTTATTTCGATATATTTTGCGAAGCTTTTAAAATATCATTGGGAAAAACGCCTTCAACTGCAAAACTTTTCCATTAGAATGCTTAAAAAAACAAAAGCAAGGGCAACTGTTGTTGTTGTTGTTGCTGCAGGCGTAGCCAGTGCCAAAGTTGCAGACACGCCCACTTCTAAAACAAGGCGCACGCCGCCAAATGCACTTGAAACTCATTTCATTCGGAAAATAAAACCTGCAACGGGCATAAAAGACACTAAAGCAACAATTGCAACAACAACAACAACAACAACAACAGCAGTAGCAGCAGCAGCAGCAACAAGCTCAACAACAAACTAAGTTTCTTTTTTGTTTTTGCAACTTTTTTTTTGTCCAACTTTTAATTTTTTATTTTATTTCTCTTCTTTTTTTTTTTTTTTTTTTGTTGGCCGTCAAGTGCGCGTGACGTTTGGAGACTCGAACAAATTTCGGTTGAATAATTTAATTGTTGCAAAAACGGAGACGAGAGCCCAAAAACCTTGATAGCAGCCCAGAGCGAGAACTCAACTCAATGGCATAAAACCAGAGCCAAAAACTTTGCCAGCTTCACTTGATTCTTTTTTTTTTTAGGGCTTTCTTCTCGCTTGCTTTTTTTTTTCATTTTATTTTTTGGGTGGGAAAAATGAGCGCAAATAAAATATGCAAAAAGGCGTGGCGAACTTTATGATGTTTGACTTTGTACAGCGCTAAAATACCAGCCACGCCCACCAGTCGGCCCCGAGCCAAAACTTTTATTTTAAGTTCAAGCTAACTTTCTGGTTAGCCCCGCCCTAGCCCCTCCAGCGTGGGTCCCTTATAAAAATATCAGAAAAAAAAGAAAGAAAGAAAAGAGTATTGTAAATTTAGCACGCGCTCTACCTTTGCTGCCCGAATCCCACGCAAAATGAACAAAATAATTTATTCGCAAATCAAAGTTAGCAGCGCGTTGCGTATATTACCAATCTGCACTCATTTCAATACACACGCACATGTGTGTGAGTCTGAGTGTGTGTCTCTGTGTGTGTGTGTATGTGTGTGTGTGTGTGGTTTTGCTTGCCTCTTGCCTAGTCGAAAATTTAATTTCCCAGCTCTCTGTTTTATTTATGATCCAGATATGCTTATTCGTACCTTTCTGCAAGTTTTCACAATTCGACTTGGAGTCATATTTCATAATTTTTTTCTTTCCTCCCTTGGCTTCTTTTAAGCTTTGGCAAAACTTGGCCACGCCTGCTGCGTCCTGCCTCTGCATAAGTACTGCTAGGCTCACTCTCTACCTGTGCTCTGTGCCCTTAACATATGACTTCCGTAATGTTTGCGTGCACAATGAATAACTTACTCCAATGTTATCCTTTTGTTGCCAGCGTGTGATGTATGCAACTGTGCGTACGTCGACTCTGTGTGGAGGCGTGGCAGGGGAGCTGAGCAGACAGACCCAGCTGCGTTTTAAGTAATAATTTTGCATGCAGCCAGCGACAGCTGCTTCAAAATGGAAGCGCACAGTCAACTTAGATTGAAGCTGCCTGCCTGCCTGCTTGAGAGGGATCTATATAAGCCCTCACTTCTCGTTTCTGAAGAAAACTCCTTAATTTCTATGCGCTCTTCATTTGGCATTAAAGCAATCGTCATTATGGAATAGCTTTAGCATTGAATGGAATAGATATCAACATATAGTCTTAACAAGTAAGAAGGCTCTAGTCGAGACTGCTCGACTAGGAGATACCCTGAACCCTCCAAGCTGATATTCTAATCATTCCGCACTTCTTTTATGCACACATACATACACATGCATCCCGCGCTCTGCTAACTGCGCAGTAAGCAGCGACTGCGCTTGGGCTGCCCATAAATCTGTTTGTATGTGTGTCTGTATATCTGTCCTCTGTCTAACTCACAGTCAGTCTCTCTATATGTCTGCAAGGGATACCGAAGAACTAGAGATCATTTAAGTTGTCTGCATGTATGCAGCAGTATTCGTTTTGCTATTTATAGTTGAGTAAAACGCAGCTGGAATGCCTACAGCAGCAGAGAGTGTTCTCATTGGACACTTGAAGGTCGACTGCAACGATATTTACCTGAGAGCGACTGAGGCTTTGAGTGAACGTCGCCCTATATAAAGGGCAGCAGCTGCAGTATTTCTTCAGTCGTTCAGAACTGCTGGGGATAGGTCGGTCGTGCAGAGTAGTAAAGTGAAGTGGTATGTGCTAAGCATTGTATAAATACTTGGAGGAAATACTAAGAGGAAATACTTGGAGAAAATACTAAGAGGAAAGACTTAGAGGAACTAAATTGTAAGTCTCTAGCTCTTTTGAATTGAATCACTTTGACATTAACAGCCCAAATTTAGCTTTTCACAATTCATATTATGTATACGCCATGTGCTACGTTCGCTTAGCTAAAGACATTCGCTACATATAGACACATGTATAATTTATGTGTCTAATTTGTGTGAGCTTCGACTGGTTTTCCCTTTTTTTGTTGATGCTGATTACAATTGCGTGTGTTTGATTTGAATGTGGAAAACTCTTGCCAGCGCCTCGTTAGGCCCCGTTGTTGGCTCTGTGTGTGATGTACAACTTCGATCTCTCTAATCAGCTAACTGGGCGCAATGACATTTATCAAAGGCAAACAACAACAAGTTCACCAAGCAGAAGAAGAAGAAGTGAAATGGAGAATGAGAAGAAGCAGAGCATTAAACAAATTACGCGTTCTTTTTACAACTAATCAAAAGTAATCACTTTGCAATTTTCGTTCGTTCGTTCGCCTGCCCTGAGCGAAGACAAACAAAAAGTGCGCCAAGAAATTGGCTGACACAAAGAACAAAGAGCTATTTGGTGGGTGTGGGGGGGGAGAGAAGTGAAAGCAATGGAATTGTTGTCGCATGCCATCAGCAGCTTGCGATTTGCTGCTGGCATCCAGAATAACAATGCCAACAACAAGACAAACATTTGCCGCCTATCAAACTTTCCACACACACACACACACTCATGCGTCAAGTTCGACAAACAAATCATGATAAATGAACCAACAACAAACAAGTAGAAGAAGAAGCAGAAGCAGAAGTAGCTGTAGCAGTTGCAGAGCAAAAGAAAAACTTATTCCTTGTGCTTTTTAATTTGACAAAAGCGAAAGAGAACAGCAACAGCAGCAGCGAAATTAGCGTGAAAGAAAGGGGCAAGAAAAACAAAAGTCGAGTCATTCAGCAAATTTTGGGTATGCCTGATTGAAAGGATTGCCCCCGTGGAGATTGCATTTGCAGGTTTTGTCGAGCACCCAAATTAGGCGAACGGCTATGCAAATTCTCGCTTTTGGCCAACTTTGCTCAGCTGGCCCAGGTCCCAGGTCCCAGGTCCCAATCGATGTTGTCGTGGGCGTTAATGGCCAGTTAAATGGACACAATAATTACACAGAGGCTAATGCAATGCTAATTAGCATTGTCATGTCTATATAACTATCTATCTATATATGCATGTCTGTATGTATGTATGCCAACATTTTATGCACTCACACTGCCAATTCGCAGCTCGCATAAATTTCAAACGGTGCTGCTGCTGCTGCTGACCTGGCCAAAATGCATTGATTATGGCGCGATAAAATGTTTTGCAAATTAACAATCTCCCCATGGCCATAAATAATGCCTGCGCTATTACGTATATAAACGAACTTATTAAAATTAATTTATGCAATCGCAAATTTTCAAACATTTTCCCAGGCAAACACAACAACAACAACGCAGTCGATGGCCAATCGATTTGATATTGGGCATTCAAGTTCAGTTTACTTCACACTCAATTGAATGCAAATTTATCTAAAATGGATTGCAACCAAAATATATATGGATGAACTGACTGAACAAGGGCTTCTGCAGTCTGAATGCAGCTAATATATTGTCTGATTGCCAGGCTCATCATATATTATTCAAATAATAATAGTAAATTTATTTGCGCTTATTCTAATAAGATTTTTGCTAGAGAGAGAAGGCGAGAGAGACAACGAAATGTTGATGCTGTCTATGCGAGTTTTCATTTCTAATCTTTATTGACTTTGCATCATTTATGTGAATTATAACTTTATTTATATGCCATCTGTATTTATAGTCAACTGACTTTTCGATATTTCAATTTAGACAATTAATTGTCTATTAATAATCAACATATTAACGAGATTTAACAAGTTGTCTCTACAATCTCCTGCTTCTATTATCAACAGACTTCTGTCTTTCTCTATCTCTCTCTCTCCTGCTGCCTCGCTCGCTTTAGTTTTCATAAGAGATTCATGCCCGAGTAACAATAGAGAAAGAAAGGAAAAGTGCTCAAGACCTTATCAAATAAATGTCTTAAATATTTTCTAGACTCTAATAGTAAACTGACCCCAAATATACCTATTATTGTTGCTTGAGCTCATTCAGGGTCATTCATGCATTATTCATTGCATTATTTTATTACCCTGCTCTTGTCTATAATGCCATTAAAGACTTCCGTTCTCTAAGACAATTATCATGCATAGCTTATTAATTGATTTGATTTTTGATTTTAAATAACAATTAGCTGGTTTTAATTAGGCAATCTTTGAAATCACTGCACAAATCATAATTTCCGGCTTATTTTATGAAATGCGAGTCATTAAGAACACTTCAATGGCTGCTCCTTAAAGACACACACACACACGCACAAGGAGAGTGAGAGAGGGAGAGAGAGAGAGCGGGAGCAAGGCTACGCTGTGTGCGTGAGCCAAGACAAGTCAAATCAAATTGTATCAGAAGCTGGTCAGAGACGAGAGCTGGGTATGGGAAAGGCGCTGGCTGAATGATTGAAATGTATTCAATTGCTTGATTGACTGACTGACTGAGTGAGTGAGTGAATGGAATGGCATGGCGTGGCATGGTCTGCCAGCCAGTTGAGCCAGACAATGCATGATTAATGACCGGCGCTTCGGTGCGGGAATTAAAAAATTATTAGAGCCAAATTTTGTAGCCAAATGTAAAGCGCGACTACGTCCGCTCTTTATCGGGAATTATGCGTCAATTAGTTGCGGGAGCAGCGACTGTCTGTTTAGCATTTGTCAGCCATTAATCAAACAATTTATGTTAATTGATTTGACGGCGATTTATGGCCAGTTTGCATTTTTATCCTCTGCTCCTCCCATATCATGATGAAGCTGTTGATGGGCGTGTTTCAGTTAGTTTGCTGCACATCTATATGCACATACTCAACGCACTTTCTAGTCGAGCCGAGTGCCGCAATTGACCCAGTTAGCCAAACACATGCACAGAGTGAGCGGCAGCAGTGCAAACTTTAAACTTGAGCAAATGCAATACAAACCCGACACATTGCCACCTGGACAGACACCCCAAAACCCATATTTATTTACCTTGATTACAGCCCAAATGTGATTTAAGGCACGTTTAACACACAGCAGAAGCCTCTGCTGCTCCTCTGCTACTCCTGCTCCAGCTCCTGCAAAAACAAGTGCTGTAGCAAACCATTAAGACCCCAAAGATTGGGTCTGTGCTATGTGGTCAACTCGACTCCAGCTGCCTTTGCCTCGACTCGCCTAGAACTACGCCCTATAAAATATGCAACTGCACGGGGCATATGACGCTTGTTTACCGTTGCCCTAATGCAGCCGAAAAGTGTTTCCATTGCATTTGCAGCAATTCGAATGAGAAGGCATAGAGAAGAAACTCTTTTCTTACTACATTTACTTGTATAAATTTATAGATAAAAGCAATTCTCTTTAGTTAATGCAGATTTAAAGGAATTTTGCATATTTTCAGTTATAAAACACTTGAATGTATCCTGCAGCTTCTTGAACTGGATGCGTTGCAGTGGAAACGTGTCAACTGGCAAGTGCACAAGTCAAGAGCATCGACGGATGCTGTCAATGTTGTCTCTGTTGTTTTGCCTCGAGCAACGCTGCTGCTGCTGCTGTTGCTGCTGCCACAACCGCAGCCAAAACAAACCAGTGACACACACACACACACACACACACTCGCACACATGCTTATGCTGGTAGATCCCTTGAAGGCACATATTGGTAATAGTTTGAGCCTGGCCAAGGGGAATTTTCATTCGCCCCGAAACATTGAGGTCTCGCATAGCCAGCGGCTGCCTCGGCACTGGCTCGGCCAGTTAACAGTTACAGACACCGCTGGAGTTACAGTTACGTTTACAGTTGTTCATATTGTTGCTTATATTCAGTAATTAAGTCGTTGGCCCATCGAAGCACCATCTACAGAATGGGGGGGGAGCCATAAAAATGGACAAATCTTTTTTGATTTGTGTGGCAAATTGCTTAATCCCCAACACGCATATGCCACTTGACCCAATTGTTAATCACTTTCCATGCCAGGTGGACTCTGTCTCTCTCTCTGTCTCTATCTCTCTCTCTTCCCCCATCTCTCTCTCTCTGTGTAAGTGAACATAAATTTGTGCCTTAAAACTTGCAGGCAGGCAAAAGTTTTCGGCTGCAGATTTTAAGCTATCCCACAGCGTCACAAACAAGCTTAAAAAACTGCAACTCCAAAGAGAGAACAGAACGCATGGAACTGTGACACTAAACTGAAGCAAATGTTTCAATTCTAATCGGAGATGCACACGAAGACGATGTCTTAACTATCGCTGGAAAGATCGTGAGAGTGAAAGTATAATGGGTGAATACTTTGAGTTTTTTCTGCTGATAACAGAGCCAAAATATCGAACTTCTTGATCTATGGAAAGAAACTCTATTATACAATATGAGTGAGGCTTTTAATATAAATGCAAAATTATTTTTTAAAGCAGCTAACGATATTACCAGAGCTAAATTTTGGTTAAATCATTTTTTTTTTTTTTGCTGTAACTGTCTTAGCTAAAGCTAAAAGGTAAACTTGAATATGATCATGATATACTCAAGTAGGCCTCAAGACTTCCCCTCATTCCAGATGCTTGTAAATCTTTGTCTCTTAGGGAATTTTTCACCACTTGGATGCTGTATTAAGAGGCCTCTAAATGGTTATTTATTATTATTATATATTGAGAAAAGAGCAATGGGAAATCGAAAATTTCTACAAAATAATAACAATAATTAAAGCAATAAATTATTATGAAATGCCTTCAATCGAGCATCGATACTTTTTTTTTTAATATATTCACAGTTACAACTGCACTTGGGTCATCCAATTTGCTGTGAGCTGAAACTTATTGTCACGTTCTCATCTCTAAGTGCAGGGCTGCCTGCATTTGCTAAGGTAATTTGGGTACAACAAATTTCTAAAAAATTTCCACATATGCACCTAAAGAGGGCAAAGTGTATGTAGCTCCTGTTGTTGTTGTTGTTGTTGTAATTGTTGTTGCCCTTGTTTTAGCCGGTTGTGCTGCGTCCTGTTGTGGGCGCAAAAAGTTTAACAATAATAAGCAAATGCCCAAAAGCCAAAAACTTTCAGCCGCATGGCTACAATTGGCACTAAAAACCACAGGCAACTGGCAACTGGCAACTCCTTTAACCCGTTGTTGCCCCGCGTCCTGCGTCCTTTGGCCCAAATGCTGTTGGCTTTGCAAATGCGATTAAATATGGCAAAAGTTGTGCGTACACACGTCGACCATTTTATTTAGATTGCGCAACAAAGCCAAGCGACAACAACAACAACATCAGCAGCCACAGCAACAGCACTTACATACATAAAGGGCATTGAGAGGCATCGCATTTTGTATACTCCCTAACAAGGCTAACACATGTTTCTCTGGCTAAATTCTGTTAACAATTTTATTATTAAAATGCTGATGTCACTGCTCTCAGTGTGTGTGTGTGTGTGTGTGTGCGTATGTGTGTGTGCTGTTGTTATTGTCTCGCAGTTGCAGAGCAATTTACAGTTGCCCACAAAATGCATTAGTGGCACACTTTCTCTAACACACACACACACACACAGAGAGAGACACACATACGCAAATACGTTAAATTGCACTTTTCAAACAGTTGCCATAGATAAAGATTATATGTATATCTCTCTGTCTCTCTCTCTCTCTCTCTCTCTCTATCTCTCTCTGTCTCTCTCTCTCTCTCTATATACACATATTTAGGTAACCCATTTTAGCCTGCTAATTATCCATCTATATGTCCACATAGCGGCGGTTAACCACATTTCGTATTTCTGCAATGCTTTTATGCGCAGAGATATTGGAAAATATTATTGAATAAGCTGCCGAAAATTGTCGCAATTAAAGCGAGATACACTAAATTTGCATTCAGTTTTAATAAAGCTTGTTAAGTATGAAAAATTGCATTAGCCTGATGGAGATGCTATAGCTAATAGAGCGATATAAGTCTATATGATATGCGTGGGCAGAATTTTCATTTTTGAGATCATCTATTACTAGCAAATATATTATATAATATTTTATATTTATTACACTTTTATTTATACATGAGTATAAAATTTTTATTATTATTATTGTCTAACGAAATATTGCTATATCTAATATATAGACTATAAATACTTAAATGTCAATAGATGGTATTCATGCTTCATATTAATAATTATTTTTCATTAAAATATATTTCGGAAAAAATTCTAAGAAATAGTCTGACAAGAGAATATATATAGAGAGATTGCCTGCTACATAGCAGTTGATCGATTTGGCTACATTAAGCCACTTTATATGCGTATATATATTCAATTTACACACACACAGAGAAAGAGACAAAGACTGAGACACACATGGGTGTTTATACACCATATATAGACAATATATAGTCGCTCCTGCTGTGCGCTTGACATGTAATTATCGCTTATTAAGCCGAAATCATCAAAAGGGCCAATCAACAACAACAACAGCAGCAGCAGCAACAGCAGCAGCAGCAACAGCAGCAATCGGTAGCAGGAGGCGGGTTGGAGGGTAGCTACTTAAATGCATTTAAATGTAACTCTCCATTAAGCATTGGCATGAACTGCGGTGTGCGTGAGCATGTAAAATGCATATAGACGAGTATTTATAATTATGGCACTGAAAATTGGTTGGCGGGACGGACGGACGGACGGACGGACGGACGATGCGACAGCAGTGCGACAACAAAAAGTCAAAATGAGCCGCATATAACAATGAATTTTAATTGCAATGTCTGCCAACAATAACAAGAACAACAACAACAACAACAACAGCAGCAACACCAGAGAAAATAAGAAAAAAACTTGCTCTCAAATGGTGTTAAAATTTATGCGTGGAAATTATGTTTAATAAATGGATTACAATAACAACAATCACCAAGAGCGAGCGGCCAACAATATTTGGTCATTAACTTGCGCCACAATTCTCTATATATGTATGTGTGAGTGTGTGTGTGTGTGTGTGTGTGTGTGTGTGGCTGATTGCGTGGGCAATAAAAAGATCAGCAACTGTCAAGCCAAGTCTCTGACAGAGTGCAACAGACTGCAGGCCCATAAATATTATTGTAATAAAGTATTGCCACATAAATTATTGGATTGTAAGACTCAATTTATAAATTCATTTGCATTGTGTGCATTAACGATAATCGCTGATTCAGGACGCACGCACACACACAGACACGCATGTGTGTGTGTGTGTGTGATATATGAATGGAGATATGCAAAGCGAACACTTTAATCTACAGCAAACGAAAGTTGACAACTCAAATTATTTGAAGCTCGAAGGGAGCAGTTCCTAGACTGATTTAAGGCGCATTATTTGAGACTGCTATACTCTAGAGAGAGAGAGAGAGAGAGAGAGAGAGAGAGAGCGAGAAAGATTGGTTCATTCAAGATTTGCAAAGAAATATTTTCAAAAATTATATAAAAGAATGAGAGTAAAATAAAGAGGAACTATGTCACTCTCACACCATTTTTTTTTTTTTTTTTTTTTTACATTTTCCATATTTTTCTTCACTCAAATACATGTAAATATTTCTCTGCTGCCTTTTAGCCATTTCCCTTCAGCCTTGACCTTTCAGTGATTAGTTTAGCTGCCAGTTGATGGACATTTTCCCTAATATCCAGATCTGATTGCACTTCTCGACTTACCAATTCAGTGTGTTATAGTGCAGAGCATGGCTGCTCTGCAAAAACTCATATCAAGTGGCAGCAGCCTAAAAGCGAGTGCATTAACTGTACTCATGTGTGTGTGTGTTGGTGTGGACTCAGTTGCACTTTGTGTGTTGTGTTAGCTGGGGCAACGCTGTAAGGTTTTTCTGGTTGAGAGTGCCCGCAGGCAAGCTGGACTAGTGCAAGGATGCATTAGGCATGTGGCACACGTAAACACTTAGCAAGAGGCATGCCCGAGGGTCAGTTAACCACACACACACACACACACACACACACGCACACAGATATACTGGGTAACACCCACTGTGAAAGATCTTGTTGTTGGCAGGTGCCTCGTAATTAACTTAATTTTTCAGTGCTTCCACTGGGTGCAGCATGTTGCACGAGACAGCGAGGCGACTAATTTGAGTCAAAAATCATTTTGTTCCACGCTTGAAGCATGTCAGATGTCGGCGTTAGCATCGACGCTTGTCATCTGCAGCTGCTGCTGCTGCTGCTGCTGCTGCTGCTGCTGCTGCTGCTGCTGGCTGCTTGCCAAACGGGTCACGAAATGCTGCGCTGTCCAGTCGAAAACTGTGTGTGTGTGTGTGTGTGTGTATGAAAGAGAGAAAGGGGTCAACAAACATTCTCATAATGTGCGCTAATGTGCATAATGTAGGCGACACGCACACCTGCACAGAGCAACTCTTGCATGTACTAACCAACTCAGCGACACACACGTGCCTCAGCCACAGCCGGCACCTGCCACACGTGGCACGCGGAGACAACAAACACTGAGAACAGGCAATTTAACAGGCCATCAACGTTGATGGCGTCGACAATGAGCTTGTTGACGGCAGCCGCCGGAACGACAACAATAACAACCCGGCCAATATAAGTAGAGCACACAGCAGCTCGTCTAAAACTCATGCAAATGCCTCAAAATCCAGTTAACAAGCAACAAACGTATCAAGCATTTAGCAAGCATTCAGCTTACAATTGCTGATGAAAGCTGATTGAGCAGAGTTCTGATCAGTATATATAGCTATAAGTATAAATGTATTGTTCAAGTTCAGTTCCTATTCCTTTAAGTGGAGGGGAAATTCCAAATCATGCCGAATCTGATTGGGAATTGAGGCACACTGCCTTTGGTCTGATGTATTTTAATTTAACCTTCGTTTAATGAATCACTCTCAGCATGCGAACTTCACTTTGCACATGCCAATTAAGCCTCTACTCTATGGCACCTCTCCTCTCAGCTAGTGCCTCATGTTCGACTGTCTACGAACTTTACAACACTGCTCATTAGTTCGTCTCTTTGAAAATATGTTTCATTTCATGATGCAAATGCAACTAAATAGTTTTTCAAACAAACATTTAATATGTATTAAAATTATTTCCTACATGTGCATGCAAAACTTGATTAATGCCAAATAATTTCTAGTTATGAAGTTCTAATGACATAAAATTCCCTTTTCTGCATTTAATTTAATAAAAATAAAAGTTTACCCTTCCAGCAACAAATTTAATATTTTTACCATATCTACACCCGCTACATGGGGCGTATGCGTAATGAAATACGTTTGCATATGACAAAGTTACCATGAAAATAGTATCAGATTCTTGCCACAACAAGCTTTTATTTTCTTTATTAATATTTTTGAGCCGAATATTTAATTAATATTCAATTGGCATCGGAGGCTGGCTGGCTTCAATGAAAATAATAGTGCGACAGAGCATTATTGAGAAAAACAAGATATTTGAAAACATTCATGTATGTATGTATGTGCAGAGTAGAGCTTATATTTTCATGAGCACGACGGAGCTACAAGCCGGCTCAAATTCCGATTGCATATTAATTAAATATTCTGCTCCAAAAATATTGAAACTCAATTCAACTCTGTTGCAATTTTTGAACAATTTTTAACATGATAAAGCAAACATATTGTATTATTATATCCATTTTACTTTAATAAATGAAAATATAATAAATGTGTGCTCATATATGATATATAAATATATTATATATAATTTAATATGATATGCTTAATTGGCATCGATTCCATTGAAATCCAGTTTACAATTTAAATTTCCACTTCAGGCTCAAGCAAAAAATTTCGCAACTCGATGAGAATTTTCATTATAGATCAAGCTGCGTGCTGCTTTCGGGCTTTCTGGCTGTCGTTCTGTCGGAGTGAGTGCAATCGCAGCAGCGCGTTGCATCAAAGGGCAACTAAAATGAAGCCGACTAAAAGGTGGCACTGCTGGGACAGAAGTCACGTCGCTGCCATAGAGTTTTCGCTGCGATGAATTTAAGTGCGCACGTAGCGAGCCGTGCTCGTCGAGCAAAAGGAATGCCTAATGCAGGCAATGAAACTTTGGCCGCTATCTTTGCCAACATATGCAATATTTATGGGCCCAACGTCGTCGTGTTGATTCGCCACAAAATTGTCAAGTGGCTTAATTAGCGCGACAAAGTGTTTTTGCCCAATTGAGCTGCCCTGGCTGCCGGCACAAGCCTAGCGAATTTCCTTTAATCAGCTTACAGGTGAAACAGGCTAACGCCAGCCCTGGTTCAACTGCAGCGCGCTGCTTAAGCCGCTTTCTGCTGGCTGCTGGCTGCTTCTTTTGGCCTGCCACAAAGTAGCCCACATTGCGTTCCACAACTCGTTTTCCTTTCACATTTTCATATTACTTTGTTGTCGGTAATTTCATAAAATATTGTTGCCTCCAAAAGAACTCCTGACTGCCGAAGCGTTTATAAAGGCATTTAGGGCATAGGGCACGCCCAGTGAATCCAGCGGATTGCGGATTGTAATTTAAAGCTAAACTAAAGTAAATATTTATAATACATCATATTTTATGATTTCGATTCTAAGGCAGCTCTGCGGCGGATTTATTCAAATTTTTTACTATTCGCTCTGCTCCCAGGTGGAATAAATAATTTAAATTCATTTCTGTTTAAGAAATAAACCAAAAATAGATTTAATTAAACAAAAAAAATTATACTAATTTAAAAAAAAAAAAATTTTATTTTTCCATAATTCAGGCTTTTTATTTAAGTTTGCGTTTATGTAATTTTATTTTATTTATTTATTTTTTATTTTTTATTATTATTATTATTTTTTTTTTTCAATCACAAATTAAATAAGTACATATATTTTATTGTTTTCCTTGTAATTTTCCATATCTTAAGAATTTTCTATAAATATATTTTATTTATTTTTAATTTCAAATAAAAATTTCTTTAAGTTCTAAGTTTTTTTTTCCCCCATTTTTCATGTCTTCACAATATTTGAAATTCCTTTTTACAGAGCATCTCGTAGCTGTTACCCCCGCTGGCAGCCTGCATTCATTCACCGTCGTCATCTGCCCGTGGCACACACAAAAGCCAGGAAATTGAATAAAATTGCCATGCTATGATTATAGAAAGAGGAAGCGTGCTAGAAGTAGTTCAGCTAAAAGCCCTTGCCTCTCAGCGGGCGAAAAGTTTCTCATTTCAGCTTTGAGGCGAAAGCCACGCAGATTGTTCGAAGTCACATTAACTAACTATCCGGGCTGATAATGAGCCAGTTGACATTTGCACTTTGGGTGCATGGCCAAAAGGCAAATGAGGACGCGAAATATATGCATTGCCTTGCAATATTAATAATATATATGATTTTTATTATTATTATCGTCGTTGGCTGCTGCCGTTGCTGCTGCTGCTGCTGCCGTTGCTGTTATAAACGTGCGAAATCAGCGCCCAGCAGGAGGCAATATTAAATTTGTGTTTTAATTTTATTAAACAACGGCATCCACTTTACACATCAATAACGCCACGACTCCAATTGCCGCAAATGAAAGCGAGCAACAGCAACAGCAACAGCAGCAACAGTTCATGTGGCAGCAATCGAGCTTCCCTTGTGGCTGAGCGTTAAAATATTGACATGTGCTGCTGTTGTTATTGTTGTTGACGGCGTTGGTGGTGTTGGTGGTGGTGGTGGTGCTGCTGCTGCTGAAGCTTGGTTGGCTGCTGCTGCTGTGGTGCTGGTATCACATGACCAGTATTGTTGCTGGCCAACGCGTAAATAAAGCGGAAAATTCTGTATGAGCTTTTTTTCGCACGTTGTTTGTAGTGTGCGAGTGTGAGTGTGTGGTTCTGTGTGTGTGTGTGTTCTTTTTATTTTTAAATAAAAAATGAAAAACACAAACAATCAAATGCATTTCACTGCTTAAATGGGTGTGAGTGTGCGTGTGTTTGTGTGTTTATGTTTGTGTGAGTGCGTTAAAGTGACCTTTGGCTTTCATTGTCGTCATAGCCAGCGCAAACATTTGTATACCCCACAACAGCAATTGCAGAGCAAGGGTATATGCAAAGCAGAGAGCAGCAGCTCGAGCTGATGTAAATGTTACGATAAGGCAAATACAGTGAGCCAATAATGTCTTCGCACAGCAGCAACGAATAAAACTTGTGTAGTAAAAAAATATGCAAAAATTCTAGTAAATATTCAATATTTAAAATTCAATATTCTAATATACATATATTCATTAAAAAATATATTATCAAATTTGTGTTTGTCTTTAAGACAAAGAGCATGTGAAATGAGAGAGAATGTGAAATGATTCGTATTAATAATAAGGCAATCAAGTAAATAAAATTAAATAAAGTATTATACAGTCAAGCATCAATTACAGCAAAAGTTTCCTATAAATAATTTTGTTATTTAATTTAATTTTTTTTTTTTTTCAATTTTGTATTTTGTTTTATACTAAACAATGAGTAATAAAAATTAATAAATATATATATGTTGTATATTAATTTTAAAATTAAATTTTAATTTTTAATTAATATTTATTTTTGTTTATATTTATATTCTATAATATTTGCAACCCTAATCTAATTATTATTATTAATATATTTTTTATATTTCAAAATAAATTTTCTTTGTTACTTTAAACTCTGCTAAGAAATCATAAATTTCATATATGAAATTCAAAGTTTTTGCCCCAAAACATATCAAGTCAATTATTATGCAGGGTATTAGCTCGTCTCTCATTCGGCATACTCAAACCCTAGCTGCATCAGTCTTTGTTATAGCTGCTGCTCTTGCACTTTATTTGCCTTCTTTTTGCAATTTTGTTTAATTTTTTTTTTTTGTTTTGCCAGCCTCAAGCTGTTTCGTTAATTGCATATTTAAATTTATGCTGTTAATTGTTGGCCATCCACGAGGAGCCAGTGCCGGTTGCCTTTTAAGTTATGGCCAGTCCTTTGGCACCCGCCCAGCCACCGCTTCCGCTTCCGTCAGCTGAGTGGCTCAGATGCATCAACTGCTGCTGCTGCTGCGACGTCAATTTAATGAATCCTTTTAACAAGAGCAAAAGCACAGCAAATGCACACATCCTGCTGGACAGGACAGGCATCCATGTGCTGCAATATCATCCCCATGAAGATAGTTAGATTGACGTCTCTTTGAGGGAACTTTGAAAACAAAAAAAAAACTGCATTTTATTTCTGACTATAAATTACTTTAAATTTCTTATAAATATAAATAGTATAAATATTTAAATTATATATGGGCGATTCTCTTATTTTGTATATATTAATATATATATTAATAACTGATATTTTAGTATAAATATTTAAATTAAATATGGATGTTTTTTGATATAAATACAATTTTGTTTATTAACTATTATTTTTAGCTAAAATTATAGGATAAACATTTAATTTAAATAAAGAAAATTTCCTTATTTTTTATGCAATATATTTATTGTACTTCAGTTTACATTTCTTTTTTCTAATCGAGAGTCTAAGCAGAATTTTCCTGCAAATAGGATTGCAGTGTTGCAATTGCTGCTGCTGCTCGTTATGGAAGATATAAAATGCATTGAGCTCATTGAGGAAATGCAACGAATCGAGAACAGAAGAACATGAACAAACAAACTGAATACACATAGAACGAAACACATTGGGAGAGGTAGCTGCAGTGGCTGGGAAGGAGGTGGCGCGCAAAGGCTTCTCCGCTCTGCTTCTTCCAGCTGCTATTCGCACATGAAGCCAAGCTTGGCCAGGCGCTCAGCGATGATTGGCTTCTCCAGTTTGTGGGGCTGCGGCTCCAGCTTCAGCAGCTGCTCCATGCCGTAGCGTTTCACGGACTTGTGCATTGCGCTCGGCAGCGACTCGTACTCCTGCTTGGCAGACTCCTGCTCCCAGGCGGCCGTCGGCGTGGGCAGCAGACCGCAATTGGCAAAGGCGCGTGTTATGTTGCGGGCATGGGTTAGATTCCCACGACGCATCTCGCCCTTGGCCACCGTAGGTGCCGGTGGCCAATAGCGCGGCACAAACAGCTCACGATCCTTGGCTGCTGATCCACTGTGCGGCGCTGCTTTGCTGGGCATTATGTTACCCTGACTGGACGGCCCCATGGCTCGCTGTGGATTGGCATGCTCCTCGAACCGGCTGGCAGGCTTGGCCAGAGTACTGTTCTCCTTGTTGGCACCGGCAGCTGCCTCATGGGCCTTGGCCTTGCAGCGCTCGTCCCATTCCTTCACTGTGGGTATATAGCGCCTGGGCAAAGGCGGCTGCTCCTGTTGCTGTGGCTGTTGCTGTGGCTGCTGCTGCTCTGGTTGCTTTGCTTGCTTTGCTTGCTGTGGTTGCTGTGTTTGCTGTTTCTGCGCTGGCTGCGGCTGCGTCTGCTCAGGCTGGACACTCGACGACTGTGTGCTGCGCTTCAGGCATATGTAGCGACTAGTGATCGGCAGACCCTGGGCCTTCTGCTGCTGCAGCTCACGCTCGTCGCGCATCTCGCGCAGCACGTTCTCGATGTGCTCCCGCTTGATGATGCGCAGTCGATCCACGCGCGCGCGCTCCTCCGCCGTGAACTGGACGGGCGAGCGCGTCAGGTGAACTATGACCTCTGGCTGCTCAGTCGGGCCGCGCATGCGCCGCTGCTCCACCAGCTTGAGGGCCTCCAGGGCCACCTCGCGTCGCTTCTCATCGTTTGGGGGCTTGCTCTGTCGGTCCTTCTGCGGTTTCCTGCGGCTGCTCGTCAGCGAGCAGGACGGCGGCGGGCACGTCAACTCCTGCTTCTGCTCCTGCTCCTCCGAAACGGCAGTCGTTGGGCGTGCCTCCTCCGCTTTGCTCTCCGTTTCACGGACGACAGCAGTCTTGGGCTCTTTGAGCTGAGCCGGTGGGATGTCGGACTGGATGCCTTGATTGGGCAGCTTTGCCTGCGGATACGTGCGCGGCTTGCTGGCACGCTCGACATGCTGGGGCTTGGGAAAGCCCTTCCAGGGCAGCAGAAGCTTGGGCTCGCTCGCTGGCTTGCGCACGTCCAGGGCCTCGAAGTGGCGCTTCAAATCGACCAGACGCACATCTTTGGCGTCCTTTGAGCGCGGCACAAACTCGCTCGCATTCACATTAAGCTTGGCGGCTGCCTCGGCCTCGGCAGCTGCTGCGGCTGCTGCTGCAGCTGTTGTCTCTGCTGCTCCTGCTGCTGTTGTCTCTGCTGCTCCTGCTGCTGAGATGGCAGCACTTGTTGCAACATCTGTGGAACTCTCCTCGCAATCGCTATCGCTCTCGCTATCCCTGTAGAAACGCAGCAGCTCCGGCAGCGGCTTCTTCAATATCTCAAAGACGGCGCCACTCTTGATCAAGTTTGGCATTCTCCGGCCGTACAATAATGTTAAGCACGCTCGATATCTCGATACTTGACGGGGTAGCTTAGCGTAGCTGAATATAAAAACGAGTCTGAATGCCACAGTCTGTCTACTGCTCCGACAATAATATACAAGTCTATACCCATACCATTTCAAGTCTGACAACTATAAGCCGGCCTGCTCATTAAGCAATCGAGAGGGATTTCACATATGTGAATGTCGCCGGGGAGTGACTGACTGGTAGATGCCCTGTTGTTAGTTGAGAATGAATATACACTGTATTACTTGCATCAAATGTGTTGTTAAAATACGAAATTTGAAAGGCACAGATTCTACTATAATAATAACAAAAAAAAAATATATATATATATATATATATACTATATCGTATATACATTTTTTTTTTATTTTTATTTTTTTAATAAAAATATATAAACTATTTTTTTTATTTTTATTTTTTTATTAAAAATATATAAAATATGTATTATAGTATAATATAAATTAATTATTTATCAATTTTATTTAATAAAAATATATTTATTATATTAATTAATTATTAATAAATTTTATTTAAAAAAAAATATTTCAAATATTTGGTATAAAAATATATATATATATTTTTTATATTTTTACTATATTGTTTTGGTTTTCATAGAATAAATAAGTTAAGTACACTTAACCGTGAATATTCCACTCAATTTAGAAATCAAATTAAGAAAACAAAATAAAATGACTATGAAAATAGTTCTTGTTTTATTTACATATTTAAGTCATAGATTAAGACTTAAGCTGATTAAAAAGTAATCTGGGCCACATGAATAAAATGAAACTATTATTTATTTTCTAGGAAACTACGAGCTCTGCAATACCTACTGCATTCATGTATATACACATATCTTAGAGATAAGGAAATTCCGTTATAATGTCAACTGCTCTACACATAATCACAAGATTAGTTAGACTCTTTCGTTCTGCTCATCGATGGCTCGTCAATCTCTGCACCCAAACTCTACTTTTTTTTATAGCTTCTGCAGCTCTTGTGCTTTAAACTTTTGTATTTATATGGCAAACAATTTGCCTAGTTTGCAATTGGTAGCCATTGTAGAGACTTTGCCTTAGCTGACATTTACGAGTATTTGCACAATAAACGTGGGCGGAGGCAAGTGAGCAACTCGGTCAAGTGCAGTCAGCTTGACGATGGGGAGCAGCGGTAACGACATTCAATAAAACGTTAGCTATTATTATGGGAGCACGCTCACACACACAAACACACACACACACACACATATATACACATGCAAGCGTCTGGAGCTACACAAAATGAAATGCAATGAAATGAAATGAAAGAAGCGCACAGAAATATGCAATTTCACCTCAATCACAGCTGTAAAAAACAAACAAACAAACAAACAGACAAACAATGGGGCGAAGCACTGAGCTGAACTGCACAGCAGGGTTTCGCCGCCCCCCCATCACCCTAGCAGCTCCCTGCTTGCCTGTCGCCCTCTCGCTCTAACGCCCCCTTCGTAATGTGCCGTATCCTGCTTATCCCGGTCGTTATCGTCATGTGAGCCACATGCTGTTTGTTCAGCTCGCAGCTCCTTCTTTTCATATCATTTTGCAGGTAAAGTTAAACGTAATTACTGGTCTGTGCCATGTGCAGCTCTCTTGCCCCGTTCTGGCAGCGGAACAACCCATCTATTGAGCAATTGTGCAATGCATCATAGCGACGATAGACGATCCCACTTGCAATTCCAGTCGCAACAAATTGCAAACGGTGTCAGGTGTCAGGCATTTTGCAAAACACATTAAATCAATATTTTTGATCGACTTTTATCAGAAATTCCCATCAATAATATTATATTGCCAGCTGAGAAAGCGAACTGAGTTTTGCATAAAAATTTAATAATACAAATATTAATTATTTTCATTTTATTTTATTTAATTTCTTTATTTTTTATTTATTTCTTTTTCGATTTAAATTAATAATTTTCACCATTAAGCATCTTTTTCTTATTTATTTAATTTTTAATATATATATAATTGATATTTCGAAATTTCTTTAAATATTTAATACAATATATTTTATAATCATTAATATTTTTTTATATATATTTAATATTATTGTATATATATTTTTTTTTTCTATTTTATATATATGTTATTTAATTTGATATATATATTATTTCTTCATTATTAATTTTATATATATTATTATGGTTTATTTAACACATTTTATGCCACTAGAAAATTTCAGCTTAATATTATCCCTTTACGATTGGGCCACATATTAAATATATATTTAAGGCTCTTATGTGGATAATGCTAACCATAGATTTGTTAATGCCTCTCTGATTCGTATCAAATAATTAACAATTAAATACGGCCGCTGTGCAGTTGAGCGGCTTAATGGAGCGTTCTTTGTGTGGCTCATTGATGTCCAATCAAATTGCCACTAACTGTCACGGACTAACGCATTTTGTAACTCATTAAATTGACTTTAAGCCACCTTTTTCGCTGTTTCGCTTTGGCATTATTAATCCGCTTGTTCAACTTTCATTACATTTGCGCTTATCTGCATAATTGAAATGAATGCTTAACGATATTTGTAATTTAAAATGAAATTAAAGAAGCAGAACAGAAAAAAACCTATATAAAAAAATAAAATAAATAAATAAAATAGAATAAAAAGCAAGAAATCTCTAGTCGAGATTGCTCGACTACGAGAGCCTCTAAGGCCTTCGAGGAACTGCTGTTCCAAACATATATTAATCGCATGACACACACAAACACACACACACACATTTGACATAATTCATACCTCTAAAATGTATCGATAAATATCGATTTTTTTTTCGAAGAAACTCGATCTGCGCAAGAAATAGAATGACCATATAGCAGTTGGTCACCTTGGAGTCAGCCACGTCTCCCTCTGCCCATGACATACATTTTAACAAAACTAATATACCCTACTTTCCCACATTCAATCGGTTCAGGGTATGAAAATAAAATTAAAATTAAGCCAAATGCAAATGTGCATTGACATATGAAAAACACATCATTAATTTATAAATAACCAAATTAAACAATTAATTGCCAAGGACAAACAGCGTAAAAAAAATATATAAATAAAATTAATGCAAATATCAAATAAAAAGGCGAAATGAGTACAAAATAAAATAGAGAGCGAAGAGAAAGGCAACAAATTTAATTTCGCATTTGAATGCACAATTTAAATGCATTCAAAAAATCGCTTTTTTTCTGAAGCCTATAAGTAATTAAAATTTAAATGACTATCTCTTGGCCAGGCTAGTGGACAACAAAAGATATGTTTCTGTGCGGCGATAAAAAATGTATAAATAAATAAATAGAAATTATTACGCATACGCCGCGTACGCAACGAAGGCGAAAGTGCAAAAGAAATGAACACGTTGACAGGCTGGCGGGCGGGCGGGAGGGCGGTAAGGGGGGCTGGCAAACAAATGAAATTCATTAACACGATTCTAATTACAACAGACAATGCCAGCGACAGTTAGCAAAGGCGATTGCTTAGGGGGCGTGGCAGCGTGTCTGTGTGTGTGTGCATTTTGCATACAAATTGCTAAATTAATGAGCAAAACACAGCCGCACAGTAGATAAAAGCAAATAAATTTGTAAATACGCAGCTCACACATAAAACACAAACAACAATGCGAGCTGATGGACGAGCTGATACCCTGTATTCAGAGTTAATTGAGAGTAAAATTAAATTTAATCAATCTGGTCTTCGTTTAAGTTTATCATTGTTCATGTCCCAAAAAAGGTTTTTACAGGATATTTAAGCAATCATTAGCCTGGCCAGTGGCGCATTTTAATAACTGGTTGGATATGGCTAATTGGAGGCTAAGCAAATATTTGCACTTCAATACCCTGCGCAGGGCCAATAAATTATGCAGAGCAGCTGCTCGGCTAAATGTTGCGTAATGCAAAAGCAGTTCACATAGATATACATATATATTATATATCTGGCTGAGTGTGGCCAGTGACTAAGCCAATTCTGATTTATATGCCACAAAAATTTAAATAACTTTTAAGAGCATACATATGTACATACATATATATGTATATATGTGCCACAGGTCGAGTTAATAAGCCTGGCCATTTGCCGAGCAGCTGCATTTTACGAGCTTAGCTCCTTTGGCTTTGGCAAACGCTTTTTGGGCACACCGCAGCGCACAGTCGCAAGGTTAATCCTTGGCTGGAACCCGAACGTCAGTCAGTCAGCAGCACGGCCAGTCTAAAGTTATTTCTGGCCCTTTTGGAGGTATCTGTCTGTTGGTCTGCTGCTGTCTGCATGCTTATGGTCGGGCGTACAGGCCGCAAACTGAAATCGAGAAGCACCTGCCTGCACATACATGCACCTGAACATGTGTTCCTAGTTGTTTTTAATGGCGCTGCAGCAGGCAGGCCGACAGCTAGGCAAACGCAAACAAAGCCAACAAACAGACCAAAAATCTAGTTCACTTAAAATTTTCTCATTTCCTTCCGCCTGGACTTCCACAGCAGGCCAAAAACTTTACGTGTGTGTGTGTGTGTGAGTGCTGTGAAAAAGGCTTAAGTTAACATGAAGTCGAGGGCAGACCGAGGCGACTCTGAGCGCCTTTACGTTCGCCTCATTGTCGCCGAAACGCATTTAGGAAGGAAATTAGTACGTAAATGTCATAATTTGCAAAAGAACTTTGTGCAGAGGATTATTAAGTCATTATAGACACCCCCACACACACACACAGGAGTGCGAGTGCTTCACATATTTATCGGCAGCTGTGTGGCTTATCAAAATGCAAATTTCAATTTGCCAACTGCCGAAAGGCAAGAGACAAGAAACAAAAGTTAAAAAAAAAAGTAAGAGAACTACAAATCTTTGACTTTTTACCTGTCCACAAAAAAACCGGAGCAAAATGTCGAAATTATCATGAAAACGAGGGCCAACGATGCGCAACCCAAGGGCAACATTGTACGCCACACACACACACACACACACACACACACACACACACACAGAGGGCGACTGCTGTAATCCTTTTCAATGTTAACTTGCGTTCAGTGTGCGCTGCTCTCGCATCCCTTTTGCCGTTTTTCCGTTTCGGTCATGACTCGCTTGATTTCCAACTTATTTATTTGCTACTACCTTCTTTTTAGCTGGGTCCTGGCCACAACTTTTGATAATGTCAACAGCATTGAACATGGCCGCAAACCAAGTAAGCAGCCAACAGGAACTTCCCTTGCTTGCTTTAGATTTTCATTTGCTAAACATGAGCAGGAGAAGCGAAAGGCGCCCGGCTCGAGTTGAGTTTGTCAATTTGTTGCGAATGCAGTAAATATCATCTAATTGACGTTGAAATTAACGTTGCTTGTCGCTTGTCCCATCAGCAACAGTTGCTGCTGTCGTTGCTGTTGCTGTTGCTGTTTCTTCTCTGTGCTGTGCTTGACACATGTCCAACGAGTCTTTCTTTCTGATTTTTTGTCTTGGCCATTTTAATCGTGGCTCGCAGCGCCGCTGTCACCGCTGACAGCCGTGTGATTGTTCGGTCTGGTGGCTCAGCCAGGCACCACTTGCCCCACTCGCACACAGAATATGCGCATGTCAGCTGGTTTATGTGTGCTTTGCATAATGATTTTAATTGACTGATGGATACAATCAAATTGAAATTGATACGACTATGCGGCATAAAGCACTCTACCCTAGCTAACTGGAGCAGCTGCCAGTTGCCAGCTGCCGGGTGGCTGGTTGGCGGCTTGAGTCCGGGTCTTAGCTACTCTCGCAGCGCGACCAAAGCTGTCAGCACATCCAACAAGTCTATCAGTCAAGTATCAAAAACGTGTGTGTGACTCTCCTCCGCAGGGAACTCTCTAGCAGCGACGCCAGTTCAAGGCAAAAATCCACGGAAAACAAGCCAAAGCACAACAACGGCACCACAAATGCGAACGAAGCGCGCTCGAGTGCAGCTAAGTCAAGTTTTATTTAGACAGCAGTTGGCCAACAACGAACTGCGAATTCTCTGCCAACCTAAGAGAGAGTCGAAGGTAATATATTTATTTTATCAATTTTATTAGTGCATATAATACAAATAATTTTTATTTATTTATTTATTTTTATTTTCCTTTTTTTTTATTTAAGATAGGAATGTAGAAAAATATTTTTAAAAATAAAAAAAAAATTATATATATTATAATGGCAAAAAAAATTATAATAATAATAATGAAGAACTTTAAAATATTGAAAAAAAATAAATAAATAAATAAACGGATATTCAAATGTTTAAATTTTGTTAAAAAGTGATATTTGAAGAAAAGTAAAATAAAAAATAAAGTAATAAAAACTTAAAAATAAAGTAAAAAAAAATTTTAAATATTTTTAGAAAAATACAAACAAATTTATAATCTACTGGCAACCAAAAAAAATTAATGAAGAACCTTCAAATATTAAAAAATAAATAAATAAAGAAACAGATATTCAAATGTTTAATTTTGTTAAAAAGTGATAATTAAAAAAAAAAAGTAAAATAAAAAATAAAATAATAAAAATTTAAAAATAAAGTTCAATTTATTATATAATTATATTTTTAGAGTATTATATTTATTAGTTGCAAGTTTAAACTCTTCATTTCCTTATTTATTTGTTAGTGCTTAAAGTCTCATAAAATTATTACTATCTTCAGCTTTCAACTTAAAATATTATCACATGTTTTTTTTAATCCCTAGTATTCATTAATTAATTCATTAATTGACAATACAAATTGAAAATATTATTTGAGGCAGCCAAGGCTGAAGCTCAAGCTGTGTGCGACTTGGCTCAACACAAGAAGACTTCAGCATTACCCAATAAAAAATAGGCAAACCTCATATAGGTCATTCAGTCAAGAGCAAAAAATGTCAGAGCCAGGCAAGCGAGCGAAATTAAAAATAATTAATAAATAAATAATATAGGTGAGAGTGGCAAATGCAGATTGCTTTCCATTTCTATATACATATATTTGGTATTATTGTGCCTTACTTAAGCATTAATGCAGCTATAATCAGGCATTTAGAGTATGCGTTATGTGTGGCCAGAAGGCCACACTTTTATTATGCATTTCTCTCTCTCTCTCATTCTGCTCTGTTGTTTTTGTGTTTTGTATGCAAGCTATTAACGCTGTTGTTGCTTGATTTGTGGCATTCACTGCTGCTGTTGTTGTTGTTGTAGCTTGTGCTTTTCGCGTTTTACTTGGCTGCGGTTCAACGCGTAAGCCCCCGCCAGCCCGCAGATTCCTCGGCTCCATTTTGGCTTTCGCCTCGCGCGCATTTTCATCATCAACAATTTTTGGTACGCAAAACTTTGCCAAAAACTTTTTGCACATGCGAAAGGGTTTCGCATGCGTGCAGGTGCAGCTAAGTAGATATACATGTGTGTCTGTGTGTGTGTGTGTGCGAGCAGTTTAGCTTAAGTTTTTAGCATACAGACGAAGTTTCACAAAAGACCAGCAGACAGACAGACAGACAGACGGACGGACAGGCGGGGCTGCGTGCCAGGCACACCTTGAGGAGTTTTGTGCGGCTGCCACAAGTAGACATTGGTTAAAAACTTTTCAACTACCCACACACTCACACGCACACACACACACGTGCAAGCATACATATATGCACATGCGTTTGAAAAATTATTATAACGCGCCACGTTGGCAACCTTTTCATATGCCAAAAACTTAGACAACGCCGCTGCTGCTACTCCTGCTCCTGCTCCTGCTCCTGCTCCTGCTGCTGCTGGTGTTGGCTGAAAGACTTGTATAGATATAAAATTATGCGCGTTTATTCGTAAATTAAGTGCTGGCTGTTGCTTTCTGAAAGTTGGCGATGTGAAGGCGAAGGCAAGCAACCAACTAACTTGCCCTGCGGTTCGCTTCGTTTCCTTTCCACTCAAAGGGATTTGCGTTCGAGTGCATTTGGGTGCGTCAACCACGAGCCACGTCCCTTCCTTTCTTTAAGCTGAAATGCTTGCTGATTTCAAATATCTTTTTAACGTTGAATTACGAATTCATAAGGCCTAAGTGCTTCGCCTAGTATCAATAGCAACACAACATTTATCAACATTCATTTTTTCCTAATACAAAGCAAAAATGGAGCTCCATTTGCAAAAGTTCCGAGTCCATTGAACCTGAGGCACGTGAGCGGCTAAGGCTAAGGTAATAAAGCAAAGATAAGACCTAAATTGCATGACCAAATGCTTTGCATGCGCCGGCCCTGGGCCATGCAGAGCAGTCGAGCTCGGCTGAGCAGGTGCGAGAGCTGTGCATGTACTCTGGGCAGCACATGAAGCAGGGGGTTTACTATATTGAAATGCCTGAAAGCAGTCTTAGCCTAAATGCCTGAAAGCAGCCTGTGTGAAGCAAAGTGAAGCTGAAGAAAAGCTAATGCAGAGAAATATCAACATTGGAAAAGTTGGATTAAAAAAGAAACAAAGAAAAAAGAAAGAATAAATTGTTTATTTTTTTCTGAAAAAAATTGAATTGAAATTACTCATTGACTGACTGACTAATTGAAAAATTGATTGAAATATTAACTAACAAACCAACTGACTGATGATTAATCGACTAGATGAATTATTTATTGAGCAATTGATTGACTGTCAGATGGATTGTCTAATGTAATGATTAATGAAGAGATTTAAGTCAGTAAATTAGTCATAATTGATTGACTGCCGAAAAGACTAGCTGATTGATTAATTGACTTGTTGGCCAACTGATTGACTGATTGATTGACTGATTGATTGATTGATTGATTGATTGATTGACTGACTGATTGATTGACCGATTGAGTGATTGATTGACTGATTGATAAATTGACTTATTGATTGATTGACTGATTGACTGACTGGCTGACTGAATTGACTAATTGTCGGGCCGATTGGCTGATTGACTAATCAATTCGCAAATTGAATAATAGAATGACTGGCGGATGAGCTCACTGATGACTGATGACTGATGACTGATTAAAAACTTTCCTAAACTCTGCCGATATCTCGTTTATATAAATTTCTATGAATAACTAAAATTGCAATGTCTAAACAGAAAATAAATGATCTCAATTGCAAATTATATAGGGACACAAATATTTATATTATTTGCAATTGTTGGTCGATGAAAATGTAAATAGAATGCCAATAAGACATAGCTCATATGCTTTATACACATATAGACAGATAGAGTTTCATTAGTTTTCAATCTATCAACTGCAATCAGATAGAGTGGAAGCGAGATAAAGAGGGAGAGAGATAGCATCAGATAGAAACTCCATGATACAGCTGCAAACATCCCTTTCACTCAACGGCTGGGATAGCTACCTAGGCAACATTCAGCTGTGGATGCCACAGCCACTGGCACATTATTGGCAGGCAGCAGCAGACGGCAGCAGGAGGCGGCAGCAAGAGGCGGCAGCAGGAGGCGGCATCAGGAGTCGGGTAACATGGCCACGACGGACTGAGCAACGCTTTGAAGCGCGCTAAAAATTTCAGATTTTCAGAACATAACATTTTACGGTTTTACGGTTCATTGCCGCATGCAGGAAAGTGAAAGATACATGCATATACATATATATAGAGATATATGTATGTATATATACATGTGTGTGGGTGTGTGTGTGTGTGTTGTTGGCATATGAAAACGATACACTCGTTTGCTCACTTTTTGCAAAATCGCTTGAAAATCGTTTGAAGCGCCGTTCGACAGCAGCGCGTGGCGTGGCGTGGCGGGCTGTGAAGGGAGCTCGGCTTAACTTTTGGGCTTTCATTGCTTTTGCTTCTGCTGAGCTTCAACAAAATATTTTAAGTAGTTTAGAAAGTCTGTGTGTGGATAGCTCACATATCAGTATCGCTAAAAAAAAAAAAGACCTAGAGGTTTGGAAAATTTAACAGCCGCATCGATGTCTCTTTTTATGTGTGTGTGTGTGTGCGGGTGTGTGTGTGTGTGTGTCTGCCTGTGTGTGTGTGTTTGTGTTAACTTTTTGCTTTTAAATTGTTCATGCAACTTTTGCTGCAGCCTTTGTGCGCTGATGCTCGCGACTTTTTTGATTTTTGGCTCTATTAGCAAATGCGATTTTCCTATGTTAATTGACTTTCCATATTTGGGAGGTATTAAATTAGTTAAATATATATTTACTTATAATTGAATTTGATTTATTTTATTTATTTTAGTCACTACTCAAATGTTCTGGGAATAGAAAATTTAAATAACATGAAATAATATTTAAAGTTTTACAGCTTGGATTACTATGATTAAAGTTAGATATTAATAATTAGTTATTTGAAATATTTTTTAATATAAAAATTAGTTAATATTTAAAGCTTTATAGCTGGGATTACTATGATAAGATATAATAATAATTAATTTTTTTTTAAATTATTTTTTTTAATAAAATAAAATAAAATTTTTAAAGCTTTATATCTGGCATTACTGTGATAAGAGTTAGATATTAATAATAAGTTTTACACATAATTGTAAAGAAGCTAAGCTGAGCTACCTTCTTTAACATTTTCCATTATATAATTTTTTTATTTATTTTTAAAATAGCTTAAATTTCAATTGCTCGTAGAGTCAACATATGCTGTGCACTAAGACATTTTAATTATAATTCGACTTTCATTTCTTTTTTTTTTCAGAGAAAATTCCTGTACCTTTGGCAACCTCTCATAAGTAGCTGATCTAGTCAATGCGCTGGCAACTTTAAGCAGCTTACTTTCTGCTGCGGGGCTACGGCTACGGCTACGGCGACTGGCTCTGATGCAACTTTGTGGCATTCAGGCAGATCCGCGCCCGCACACTTCCCATCTCGAGTGGGCGTCTGAGAAGTGCACTTATGTGTGGAGTCAAAGTCGGGCAGCCGAAAAAAAAAAGTCTACACAGAGTAAGAGAGAGGGAGAGAGAGAGTGAGATACTGCGACAGAGAGAAGGCCACTTGACAGCCACAAAGCGGCGCTGGCTTGTCACCCGTTTCTCTCTCGGTCAAAGCATTGCACGCCAAGTGCCCCTCCACAGCAGAGCAGAGCAGAGCAGTTAAGAAGAGCGCAGCCGATGCCATAAATGTTGCAACTTGCACTGCAGACAACTTGCGCCATGCCACGCCCCAGCGCCTTACCGCCCGCCAACACCACTCACCCACCCAGCAGCGCTGTGCAAAGTGTTTAAGCGTGAAAGCAAGTGGCAAACAGGCAAACAAGCAAACGTTTGCCATTTTTGTCTCGTACTCTGTGCGGCATTTTAGCGAGTGTCTTCCTCCAGTTTCAGGCAATTTCACAGCAATTTAAGTTTTTTGCCTTTGTGTATGTGTGTGTTTAAACAACACTTCAATTAAAGAGCAGCAACAGCAGCCAAAACTATGTCAACCATGGCCGAACCGGATGTGCATCTCAATTTGGGCAAACACTCGGTCGCTCGCCACTTTCACAAGGTGATTAAACTCATTTGTTGTAGCTCCAAATACTAAGCCATAGATCCTAAAGAAAAATGCTGCCTATTCCGTTTAGCAGCAACAAGAAGCAGAAAGAGGCTGCAATTGCAAGTGCCAGACTAGCCAATACCCTTGAATACCAAAGTGAGGAAGCTGAATCGATGGAGGGTGAATGAATGTTTGAATGAGCTAAGTTTATGTCCAATATGGTTTTTTATGCATATTATAGAAATTAGAGAGATTATCAAGAACAAGCTTCAGCAATACGTTGTATGGTAGGATCTATATCTTTAGGGATCTGTACGTAGTCTCTTCTCTATGTCCGTAACTCTCTAGACTGATTTTTGCCTGGTTCATGCACTTTAATCCATCAGCCAATATACCCTCTACTCTGCTCATTTACAATTGGCTGCAGAGCATAATAACAACAATAACAACAACAACTACTGGGAGTTGCAATAAATTTTGGCAACAAGCAAAAATAGCTTACAGCAGCGCATTCAGCACGTAGCAAATTGTAGCCAGGTGCTCTATCTCTCTGCACACAGGTGTATGTACAGGTGAGACTGTGTGTGTGTATGTGTGTGTGTGTGTTTGCTTGCCACACACATGAACAGGTGCGCTTTATGGTTGACTTCAACTTTAGCTACCTTTCGCCTCCGACCGCCTTCGACTGTCATAAAATTGCTTTTTGACTTAACAACAACAACAGCAACAACAATGACAACAACAACAACATTTTTGTATGATTTATTATTTTTCAATGTGCTTTGTGGCTTGGCTCAAGCCTTTCATTTCTTTCTTTTGCTCCACTTTGGCTGGCAGCACAATTTTGTCACATTTATTAACTGATGGATTGGGTGTAGCCGGACCCAAAAAACTTTCATATTGAACCTGTTCAGCTCGTCCGCATATACCCTGTAAATAATTAATTTATATATTATGATAGATCTGTTTGCTTGGGGAAATGTATGAAAATTTATTAAATTATTTTTAAAAAAAATGTATATATATATTTTTTTTATTTAATGGATATATAAAAAATTAAATAAAATTATGATATGAATATTTGTTATATAAAAATATAATTATATTTATTTTATTATTATTAATATTTTTTTATTATATTTTGAATTAATGTGGTATAAAATTAATTTAAATTTAAATTTACCATTACCAAATTAAAAAAAATATATATATATATATTTGGAAGCAAAAATATTGATCAATTTTTTCCAATATTTAAATTTTATATTTTCTTCCAAATAATAATTTATTTAATATATATTTTCATAGTATTTTATAAAAATAAAAATTGTTACCAATTTGTCTCTGTCTCTACAACCTTTATATTTCCTTTACTTTTGACTGTTTCTTCTTTTTCTAGAGTATCTAATTAGTCGTTGATTTCGTCGCTTTGTGCCTCCTTTGAGTTTTGCTGCTGTTGTTCAGGTAGTTGGTCATCGATGCCCATTAAACATTTAATGTGTTGGCCAATAAGAAACTTTTGCGCTTAGCCCGGCTTAAGCGAACAATTTCCCGCTGCTGGCATGCGTATTTGTGTATGTATAAGTATATATATATATATATATATGTGTGTGTATATATAGTGTGTGCGTATCGGAAAGATATATGTATAATTAATTACTCTTTAGAAACTTTGACACATTTAATTATTATTTTATTAGTTTGACTATTAACTGGCGGCAGATTGTGTGGGCGCGTCTGTAGTGCGTGGCCGCATAGTGTGGCCATAAATATTTCAGACAGCCATAGCCAGTGCAGACTGTAATTTGCCATGAGTTGGCTCTACTTTTGGTTTACTTGACTGAGCTGTAGCTCAAATCTGTATCAGTCTATGGCATTAGTCTTTGTTTTTACCAAATGCATTTAATTGTTGTCATAAAGTTTTAGCACACACACACACACACACATACAGAGAGAGCGACTTTAGCTTAGGTACACATGCGTTTGCTTTGCTTTTCATTTCATTTTCTTTTGGAAAAGTTTTTTGTGTACTTTTGGCAAATCGAAATCGACTCGAGGAACTGCTGCCAAATCTTGTAAAATCCTTTTCGGCCGGATTGGCAATGGCCATTGAAACTAACTAACTATAGCAAAAAAAAAAAAGGAAAAAAAAAGTGAAACTTTTGCAGCAAATGAAGTTGTAGCCGAATCCAGCTAAAGCTCACTCAAATCTTCTCTGTCAGCTGCTGAGACGCACTCTTTTGGCAACTGCAATTAAATGGGCTGCAAAAGTTTGCTTATGCTTGAAAATCGATGGCTAAATTGTAGCAAACTTGTTTTGTTGTGCATTCAATTTGCTTGCCATATGCAGCTGCTGCCACTCCTGCTCCTCCTGCTGCTCCTGCGGCAGCAGCTGTGCGGCAAGTGTGGCTTATGCAGGAGCATTAACAAACAGCCGGCGAAAGGGCATCTGCATTTTTAACAGCATATTTTAATGGCTGATTTTTAACATCAGCTCGGCGCACTTATTGACAGCTGCGACAGCCTGTGACACACCCCACTTTATCCCTCCCACTCTCGCCCACTCTCTCTCTCTCTTTGATGCATATGTCATGCGATACACGCAACGATACAAAATTTATTTGCAACGCGCCTGTCATGCTCACACACACACACACATGACTTGATATATGCATATATGTCTGTATGTATATAAAAACCGTAGTCGAGCAGCAGCAGCAGCAGCAGCGCTTGTATAAAAAATGTTTAATTTAATTTCTTGTCGCAAAAAAATGCCAGTACCTCGACATTTTTCGTTTCTCGTTTTTCGTTTTTGCCTGGCAACTGCTGCGCCAACATAAAATGCTTAAACAATTTTTATAGGTAAACACAGCGAGAGGAACGGAGCTGGAGCCAAGTTAAGCTGATGCTGTGCTAATCGACGAACGTCAACTTTGATTGAATTTCAACATGAAAAATCACGCACTTTGACCGCATGATTGATTAAGCTCCACTCAACTAGACAATTAACTGACAAATAGATTTAAACTAGAGTAACCCACCAGCAAGTCCAGCCGAACGGGAAGCACTTAAATATTCATTTAAACACTAGTATATTATGGCTGTCAAAAGTATCTGTGGTACTGCTATAAAGAGCTGCTGTGCGATAAAGTCTGTTGGGCCACAGCAATGCATGAGAAAAGGAAAATGAGTTTATGGATATAAAACTGCTAGTCGCGAGCAAGAGACGAGGCTCTCAGAGTGAGTGAGAGTGATCGAACGGGAGAGAGAGAAATAGACAAACTGTTCGAATGAGGGCAACATCAATTTTTAACACATATAAATCAGTTTCATAAAAATACCCGAGATTTTTGCTAAGTCCAACGGAATTTAGGCATAAACTTAAGAAGCTACGCATTTTTTAATTACATTTTTGGCATAACTAATTGGTTTCTTTTTTCCTTGGTTGCTATTTTTAAAATATTTTTTTCTAGCTTTATTAATATGTATTTATATTTTTTAATTATTATTGTTTTTAACATTATAAATTTTTTATTATGATTTTATTTGTTTGTAAGTAAAATTTTAGGAATTATCAATTGTTTCTTTTTTCTTGATAATTATTATTTTTTTTTATTATTTTTTCTAATTTTATTATTATTTATTTTTATTTTTTAATGATTATTCTAATTAATATTGTTAATTTTTTATTATTATAATTTATTCATTTATTTTATTTTATTTTATTTTGTTTGTTTGTTTTTTTTTTTTTTTAAATAAAGTTTTAGGTATAATTATTATTATTTTATTATTATTTTTTCTAATCCCATTAATATTATTTATGTTTTTTTTTTTTTTTAATTATTGCTTTAATTAAAATATTAATATGTTTATTCATATTTTATATATTTTCTTATATACTTATTTAGTTTCATTAAATATTCCCATATATTATTTAATCTAAATTTCTCTTTATACATCTAAGCTAAATTGAGTCTAATTATAGCTTTACTTATCCATCAAGCTGCAGCCTGTTTCAGTGCCACTTCATTCCTGCTGCCCATTGAACCTAAATTGTATTTAATTCTGGCAGAAACTCTTGAGCATTTGATTATGCGTTGCCCATTGTAATTACAATGCGCAATGGCGGACAATCATAATTATATGGAGCATATGCGGTACTCGACTCTCATCATGTGGAACGGTTTGATCTTAATGCAAATTTGCATTTTATTGCATGGTAATTAAGTGACAAAGAAGTGAATATGCAACAAATGTTTTCAATTGCATAAAATGCTGCACGTACCAAGTGTGTGTGTGTGTGTGTGTTAGAGCCACTAAATAAACAATATGCTCGCAATGGGCTTTAATTTATACAATAAACACACAAATTGGGGCATATAATGGGTGCAAAATTCACACACACACACACATAGATGAAGAGACAGAGCGAGAGGGAGAGAGAGAGAGAGAGGGGGGAGAGGGAAGGGGCACAGCAGACAGCGCACATTATTGACTCACCCCTATTCACCGCAAATTGCCTCTGGCACACGCACACTACGTGACCCATTGCCATTGACTGCACATGTATGTGCATGTGTGTGTGTGTTAGTGTGTGTTTGTGCCCGTGTGAGTGCTTTGTTTGCGCTGCGGCCAAATCAATTAAAAATTACGCATACGCACTGTAAATATTTGGCACGCTCAGCGCCATTCGCACAACGTGCGCAAAATATTTGCTAATTTTTGAAGCATTTCTCGATAATTAAAGCGCATTTGGACATTTGATTTATGATCAAGTCGACATATCAATATACATAACCTTTGCTGTTCCTTAAAACCTAGATATAAATCCACTCGAGCGCCCATGAATATCAATCGACATCTTGAAACTTGTACAAAGTCAACAAAATCTCAATTTTTCTTTGTCAGAATATCAACAAAACTGTCTGGCATAAAAAACAATCGAAATTCACCAAAATTTTCAAGAATTTTCTTCTTAGGCAGAGAAAATGGGCGCATAAATTGTTGAATGCCTTGTTTATATACATGTACATACATGATGTGCCGGCTGGGGCGCAGCTTGTATGCATCAAAGATTGATTTAATGTTAATTAAAGGGAAATTGTTTGCTCAGCAGAATGTGCACAAATATTTTTTTTCTACTCAACTGTGACATGTGAAATGAATCTCTGTGCTCCGTGGCACAAAAGTTTCGCTCACTGCCAGCAAAGTAAACACAAAGCGTAGTCAAGTTGGTTGCAAGTAGTAGCGAAACTTTGTCCGTGCTGCAACATCAACTAGCAATAGCAACAACAACAACAACTATGGAACTCTAGGTGTTGGTATGCGACTTAGTCCCGCTCCCTCTCCCTATCTCTCTGTCTCTCTCCTCAGTATCTTTATACGCTCTTGTTTGCGGGGTATGTCACAACTTTTGCTTGTCTGTTTGTCTGACTGCGAGTCACTGTCTCTCCGAGTATCTAACTGTGCGCGTCTTTCTTGCTATTGCTCTGTCTCTCTATCCGTCCGTCTTCCGGTCTGTGTCTGCGTCAGCGTGTATGCCGTTGCTGCCGCAAAAGTTTAAGGCAAATATGCAACGCGCTCGCAAAGCTCGTGGCATGCAGCAAACATCAACAACATCTTTTTTTTTCTACTCCCTGCTACCAAATACCAACAAGGAGTATGAACGAGTGTTAGTAGACCGCAGAGCAACTAGCTAAATACGCTTTTTTTAACATAAAAATAATTGAAAAATACTTGCATTTACCTATTCACAAGATTATTTGGTCTAAAAAAAAAAAAATTATATATTTATTATATTGATTTTCTGTTCTGATGCCTAGTAATATTTTTTTATTGAATACTTTTTATCATAAAAATAAATTTTAATAATTAAAAATATTTTTTTTAGTTATTCAAAAAATAATTAGTATTTTTATTAATTTTTTTTTTTTTTTTTAAATAAAAATACAATATAATTATAACGACCCCTGTCAAAAAAAATATATATTTATTTTTTATTTTTATTTACATTTACTTATATATCGCTATACATCAGACCAGACAATTTTGTCAATAGGTAAATGCAAATATTTGTAAATTATTTTTATGTGGTTAAATTTCCATACATCTGATTAATATATTTTATTTAAAATTATATTTATCTACATAATTTTTTAATTTTTAAAATACAATTTTTTTTAAATAAAATATTTAAAAATATTTTAATTTATTATTAATTTTAATATTATTATTTATTAATATATTATTTATTATTACATATTATTATTTTTATTTATTTTTTATTTATTTATTTATTTATTTTTTTTTAATATACATATGTTATATAAAAACTATTATTATTATTATTACTATTTTTTTTTTTTGCTTTTAAAATTAGCTTGTAAGACAATACAATTTTTCCATTATTTTTAATATGCTACTTTTCAGCGAGCTTAGCCTGTTGGCGCCCGTTGTCTGTGTCTGTGGGTCTTTCGTAGAGCATTGTGGAACCGAAAATGAACTTGTGCATTTATCTTGACGCAGACAGAGCCAAGTTTGGCTGATTGCAGCCACGCAGCGGGACAATCGCAGAGAGTCGGGAGTCGTGCAATATTTTTAGTGACATTTATATCTACCCCAGCCGGCTTTCTCCTTTGGCATTTAAAAATTTATGCAATAAAGTTAGTTGCCAGGACTAAGTGTGTGTGTGTGTGAGTGCGCATATAAGTTTGCCGAGCAATGTTTGAAGGTCAAGTTGAGCCTTGGGAGGCAGCACGGCTTGGGGCTTTCAGCTGGAGAATTGGGGCAGGGCCAAGTCCATGACTTGGACTTGGCGAGCGCGGCCACTAGCAAATAAATCAGCAACACTTGACAGACGCACTGAAGTTACTAATTTAATTTACATTTTTAATTTATTTTTTTGTGCGCCTGTCAAGTGAATAAGTAATGAATTTACAACTTCTCAAGAATTTCAAATTAAAAACAATAACACAAAATGGGTACGGCCAGCAGCAGCAGCGGAGCAGACCCACTTCTGATGGCTCTGGTGCGTGGAGCGGCGGAAACGCAAGCGCAGCCTGTGCTAAATTAGAGAAGCGGCAAAAACAAGAAGCAGGTGCGTTTGCATATTCATCTCGCTCGCTTCTCGTTCTCTTTCAACGCAAATGACTAATTAAAAACTGTAGTGGGCGTGGCAGCAGCAGCAGCAGCAGCAGCAGCTGTATTACATAAAACAGTCAGCAGTCAGCTTGCAAAATGAGAATCAGCGCTGCTTCGCTCAAGCCTCCCAGCCCCAATGCCAGCTCGAACTTTGTTTAAAGTCTTGACTTTAAGCTGGCGCTGAAAAGTATGCTACGTTTTCTTTTTCTTCTTTTTTGGTTTGGTCAGCTCGCTGGTTGCGTTCGGCGCAATCATTGCGCACTCCCTGGTTTCTGTCATTTGCACCTCTTACATTTGCAAAAATGTCGGCCACAGTCTCATGCATATGCAAATTGCATTTGCGCTGCACCAAACAGAACCCACACACACACACACACACGCACTCACACCTGCTGCAGCTGAAGCCGGAGAAACTGGCAACTGACGCTTGACCAGCGCAAGGGCAAGGCGTTGCATTATCTCTCCCACTATCTGCTCCATCTCACTCTCACTCTCGCTCTCTCTTTCTCTTTCTCTCTGTGTGTGCTTGTGCAGATGCGTGCCAAAAGTCACGCCGAATGACAAATCAGAGCGCTCAGTGTGTGCGCTCTGTGTTTACTGTGCTTGTTGCCTGATTCCCATTGCAGATTAGCGCTGGGGAATAACACGTCCAAGTATCTGGGGATGCGACAAAGTGTGACTTGCAAGCATATGTATTTAGTTTCTCGCTTTTTCGATTCCCATTCGCACTATTGCAGAGCTGACGCTGTAATTAGAGCATTCATTAGTTAATGAATTAATTATCGAGCATTTCTGTTGCTCTTCGAGTGTTTCTCAATGTCTCATATGACAACAATTTGGAGCATATGAATATCGATGAGTGTTTGTCTCACTCGACTGCTCATCGCAGTGTCATACTTGAGTTGCAGGTATTATGCGCATAAGTAACGCTCGCATCTAGTTGTTAAGTGTATAAGCCTCTAATAGCATAAGCACACAAGTCATTGGCCGAGATGTTAAGCGTCAATTATTGCGCATACGCCGCGTTGCCTGCATCGACCCCAGCACGTAGCAATTAGTTGTGAAGAGCCGCGAGTCAAACGACTTCACTTGACCTTCTCGAGTATAATTGAAGTGCTTTGGCTCTGCCATTTGGCAGCCTAAAAAACACTCACACACACACACACACATACAACCCCTTCGAAACTTGTTAAGCTGCTCTGCAGGAAGAGAAAAAAAAAAACACGCCAACGAACGAAGCTGTAGCAGGTGGAGGTGAGCAACAAAGCAGCGGAAAGCAAAGCGTAAAAATTAACTTTGTTAAAAAGTACGCACTTTTGTGAGATTTTTCTGCTCAAATGTCCATTGAGCGAAAAGCAAAAAAAGCGAAAAAGTTACACAGAAAAAAAAAAGGAAAACAAACAAAAAATGTGAAAAAAAAAAATCTGAAAATGTTACACAAAATGAAAATTAAACGATGCTTAAAATTACTTTTTCGTCAAACTCTTTACGCGTTTACCCCAGCACTTGGCGCGACTCCTGCGGGCGGCTGCTGTCGCCGGGTCAGTGAGAAATTTGTTTGCCAGCGATTTGAATGTTGTTGTAGCTTGTTGGCTTTAGCATGGAGACAATAGCATTCAGGTAAAAAGAGAAAAACTTTTGCAGAAAAGAAAAAAAAATGACGCTGGCAACTGTAACAAATTATGTTATTTGGCTTTCATTTTCAAAAGGTTTATTTTCTTTAAGTTAATTGCATTTTTTAATTAAATGAATGAAAGCACACACAGGGCGAGAGAGAGAGAGAGAGTGATAGGAGAGGGAGGAGTGAGAGAGAGAGAGAGAGTGAGTGTGTATGTTAGCTAGCTGAGCTGAGCTGCTGCTGCTATTGGGGCCGAAGGACGTTAAAATGTTAATGAAGCCGCATTAACATATGACGGTCATAAAAAGGTATTAGCCAACACACACACACACACACACATACAAATAATGCTTGCATTTAGTTGTACGCGCAGTTAAGCCAAGCACACACACACACAGTTGCACACCCACAATTGTACGTTGTTGAACTCACCTGCTGACCGCATCGCTCTGTCGACGCTTTTGCCTTTTGCCGCATAATCCCCTCACAGCAAGCCCCACACACACACACACACACTCGCACACACATGCTGACAGACTTACTTATGTCTAAGTCCAAATGCCATAAGGTGCGAATAAAAGTTGTTGAGCACTAGCTGCTGCTGCTGCTGAAGCTGTGGGATATCAGCTTAGCCCTGGCCATTAGCCACGACGGGCGGTTCAGTGCCTACAGCTCAGATCCTTCAACGCCGATTGCGCTCATCCAAAATTAAGCTGCACCTTTTAAAGCTCATGCAAAGTAAGTTGATAGCTATTAAAAGTTGGACAACCCACTTAACATTTCATAGACTTCAAGCGTATGCAAAAAGCAGCTGAAGGCTTAAATCAATGTGATTAACTAACTATGCTGAAATTAGTCTTACCGAGAAGGAGAGAGAGAGAGAGAGAGAGAGAGCAGCTCTAATATAGATATACAATTCAATCTCTTACTTAACACAATTTGCTTGGCAACTCATGAAACGCTCCTCGCTGGCTCACATAGGTTCTTCACAATTGAATTAGTTACCATTTGCTTTTTTCTGATATAATGTTGCTCGTTGTTTCATGGCTTTAGCTGCGGGCCAAGTTAATTTGGTGTTTTTGCTAAGCCAAATATGTGTATGTGTGTGTGTGTGTGGGCAGTGGGAGCACTAAAAACTGGCTTAGCTCATGGCTGGCTAACTGCATGTATATTTATATGTTAGTGCACATAAATTTAGAGACCTGCGACCTCCGACCTAGGACCTGCGGCCAGGCAGAGCTCGCACCCCGGGAAGCGTTTACATTTTTATGCATATAAAATGCTGAGCCAAGCGCCGCTAATAAGTTGGCTCTGACGAACAAAGCGTTCGCCTTGGCCACAAACCCGCCCCGCCCCGCCCCGCCCCATTCGCCATCACAACCGGCAGCATACATTTCACGCATTTTGATATGCAAACAAACGCACTGAATAAAGCAGCCAGCCGCATGCCACAAAAGGTGGCCAGCAAAAATAAAATAAGAATAAAAAAAAAATAGGAAGAAGAAAAATAGAACAAGCAAACGAACAAAATATAGTGGTAAAAATAGAAGAAATGAAAAATTCAAAAATTTTCACGTTAAAACAAAGGAACAATTTAACAAAAAGCTAACGGCGGAGGCTAAGGCCGAGGTAGAGGCAGAAGCAGAGGCAGAGCCAGGTAAGCAGCTAAATGCAAACAGGTGCATGCAACTGCAGCTGAATATGGGCTTCATAATGCATACATATGCATGCTTACATACATATATACATAATTCAGTCGAGTTGTTTATTAAAAGCACAAGGGGAAGGGAAGAGCAAGGGCGGAGAGGCAGAGCCAGGGGCTAGGGCAACAAAGACATGAAAGCAGCTGCAACTTTTTAGTGCAAATTTTATAATTTATGCTCGTAAATGTGCAGAGTGTATAAAGAATGCATGCATAGCTGATGGATATATGGAAAACGTGACATCAAAACGGCAGTACTTAGAGAGCACAAGTGTGGAAGGTAGAAATACCCTGTAAATAGACATACAGATACAGATACAGATACAGATACAGATACAGATACAGATACAGATACAGATACAGATACAGATACAGATACAGATACAGATACAGATACAGATACAGATACAGATACAGATACAGATACAGATACAGATACAGATACAGATACAGATACAGATACAGATACAGATACAGATACAGATACAGATACAGATACAGATACAGATACAGATACAGATACAGATACAGATACAGATACAGATACAGATACAGATACAGATACAGATACAGATACAGATACAGATACAGATACAGATACAGATACAGATACAGATACAGATACAGATACAGATACAGATACAGATACAGATACAGATACAGATACAGATACAGATACAGATACAGATACAGATACAGATACAGATACAGATACAGATACAGATACAGATACAGATACAGATACAGATACAGATACAGATACAGATACAGATACAGATACAGATACAGATACAGATACAGATACAGATACAGATACAGATACAGATACAGATACAGATACAGATACAGATACAGATACAGATACAGATACAGATACAGATACAGATACAGATACAGATACAGATACAGATACAGATACAGATACAGATACAGATACAGATACAGATACAGATACAGATACAGATACAGATACAGATACAGATACAGATACAGATACAGATACAGATACAGATACAGATACAGATACAGATACAGATACAGATACAGATACAGATACAGATACAGATACAGATACAGATACAGATACAGATACAGATACAGATACAGATACAGATACAGATACAGATACAGATACAGATACAGATACAGATCCAGATCCAGATACAGATACAGATACAGATACAGATACAGATACAGATACAGATACAGATACAGATACAGATACAGATACAGATACAGATACAGATACAGATACAGATACAGATACAGATACAGATACAGATACAGATACAGATACAGATACAGATACAGATACAGATACAGATACAGATACAGATACAGATACAGATACAGATACAGATACAGATACAGATACAGATACAGATACAGATACAGATACAGATACAGATACAGATACAGATACAGATACAGATACAGATACAGATACAGATACAGATACAGATACAGATACAGATACAGATACAGATACAGATACAGATACAGATACAGATACAGATACAGATACAGATACAGATACAGATACAGATACAGATACAGATACAGATACAGATACAGATACAGATACAGATACAGATACAGATACAGATACAGATACAGATACAGATACAGATACAGATACAGATACAGATACAGATTCGAATCAATATACCCTTGTGCGCTTACGAAAAGTGGGTCACAATTTCTTATTATGCTACAAATATAGAAGAAGAAGAAGAAAAAGAAGAAGAAGAAGAAGAAGGGCATTAGAAAGAGAAACAAGCAAATAGAATGCGATTGCATTATAAAGGATTGAAGAGAGCGTTGTTTGGTTACTAGGAAACAATTTTAATTTCTTTGTCAACATGTTCAGCGCTTCGTTACGCAACTGACAGCAATAGAAATAGATAACGACGTATACATATTTATATATATAAATACATATATATATATGCTCTACCTTAAATGCAAACTTTTTAGCAGAGCTAAGTCTTGTGAAAGTGTGCAGTTTAAGTGGCACATATGTATGTCTGTAATCCTGTGCAGCATTATGCAATATATCTTTGACGCGACCCGAAGGAAATCAATAGCTGCAGGTAGACAACAGAGCAGTTGACTCCAGGTGAGCAGACGGACACGTAACGTGCCGGTAAAGGCATAAATAAACTATTTTATTTTAGCACCTAACAAGTAAAACCAATTGTTTTTCCTTCTTTTCAATGTACGTAGCTAAGCAACCAGGAGGAGTTTGTGCTGAATTTTCATCTACTTGCTCTTCGACTTTCACTTTCTGCTCTAACTGGACACTGGACTGACTTTTAATCAGCTGACTTTGCACACCTGTTGACTGACTCTGTTCATCCCACGCCTGTTAGTCAAATTCATTACGAAGAGAAAACAAAAAAAAAAAAAAAGCCAAAAAACCTGACAGCAGGCATTCAAATGAAAAGGGAGAGACGGCGCGACCTGTGACTTGCGCCGGCAACAAATTAAAAGCCATAAAAGGCATCAAATTATGTGAGACATTTGGTTGTTGCGCTTAAATGGCCCACAAAGCCGCAGTCAGCCAGGCATCCAGGCAGTCAACCAGACTGTCAGGCCTATTTGTTAACCCCAGCGCGCCGGCAAACAAAGTTTTTCAATTTCTGTCGCATAATAAGCGTCACAGAGTCCTACCCTAGACCTGGCTCCACATTCAGCCAGCGCGTCATCATAGCAAAATGAAATTATGAATGTGCGTTGGCACAACCGCACCCCAGACGCCCCACACACACACACAGAGACACCCACACAGCCACACTTACACCTGGCACCACTTGCTGTATTTTTTGTGTGTGCTCATTTTTCTGTCAAGGTGTCATAAATGACGCGTCGCAGAAGGAGAGACGCAGAGCCGTCGCATGCGTGTAAGCAAAATAAATGAGGCTCGGCACTGTCAGCCCCAACAAAAGCCAAATGAATGACACAAGCCACAGAGCAACAGCTCCCAAAAAAAAAAGAGAAGAAGAAAAGCAAAAAAGAAAAAATACTCAAATAAAATATAAGACCCGAAAAAGAAAAATAAACGAATCCATAAAGAAAGAAGAGACAGGAAGATACCCTGTATGAAGTAACTTAGCTAAAGTAACTTGGGGTCACTTTACAGGGTATTCTATTCATAGCATACTCTGCATGAGGGCCGACATTATTTATTGTTGTGGCTACAGCGAAAAACAGTCTAAAGTAAATTTAATTAAAGAAATTTACTTGGAAAATTCAAGTGTACCGCATGGAGCTCTGTCGCATTAAATACTTTTTCCGTAATTTGAATCCTCCTGTCACGTGACTTTGCTTCTAGACTAAATTCTTCCTTGCGCTGACTATTTGAACTGACAATTGCGACTAATTTGCCATGGACTGACGCCCAATAAATCTCCATGCACAAATCAACTGTTCAAGTGGCACGCCCTCTTCATGTCGAAGTGGCAGAAGAAGAAGAAGCAGAAGAAGAAGAAGCTATCCTCAACTGGAAACTACAATCGCAACGTCCTCGGCACTGCAAAGAAATGTAATTTGATGTAATTGAAACCATTTTCGTGTTAATTAAACTCTTCTTTTTTTATTTTTGTTGTCTACCTCTTCTGTCTCTCTTACATTCCTTTCTCTCCCTCTCTCTCTCTCTCTCTCTCTCTCTCTCTCTTTCGCTTATTGTATCTCTCCTGCCTTCGCTCTAGTTGCCCGGACTTAAAGCATTTTACACTTGCCATTAACGTGACAGCCGCAATGAAAACAAAGACGCGGCCCAAGCTCAAGTCATCGCCCATGGCGCCGACTGGTAACTGGTAACTGGCAGTGGGCGGCACTGAGATGTGGGGCGTGGCTGTTGAGTTGGGTCCTGTGTCGCCCAGTGCAGTCATTAAAATGGATTTCTTTCTGAGCGCGATGTCCTTTGATAAAGGGTTCTTCGACGACCACGCACTCGAGCGCACTGTGATTCGCCACAAAATGAGTATTTCGAATGAGTATTTAGAATGAGTATTTAGACGGAGTATTTTGAATAACAAGCATTTGCTTGTACACAATTTGCTGCCACTTGAGCTTAGTGTGCTGCAGCCGAATGAATTGCCGAATGAAATGTCACAGACCAAAACTTAAAGTTAATTACAGAACGGAACTGAGCAGAGCCTTAAATAACTTGGAGCAGAGATTTTGCAAATAGAGGTAGGTAAAATTGGTATTGATTAAATGATGAAATGGAATATATAATATATATCGATGCGATGAGTATATGTAAAGAGACGGTATCTTAGTTAATTTCTTAGTATTCCTAAGAATTTTTTTATGAACGCATTCATCAATAGAAATCCATTTCTTTTTCAAGATCAAGTATCGATGAGAGTTTTATTATTATTATTACAGTTGTATCTTGAGCTGCCTTCAATCCACTTCTTCTTCTTCTCCTACATTCTACTTGAGTATTGATGTCACTATTTTCGATATATGTATTATATTATATCGATAACATTATAGCTGAGCAACGACATCTAACTATTGTGCTATTCTCTCTAATTCTCTATTCCTGGAATTTAAGCTTTATCTTAGTTATTTTTTATAGCACTTCTCTTTTAAGCAGTATATAAGTCTCTCTCTTTCTCTGTCTCTTCTTCGCTCTATCGATACTTGTACCCCTTTCTAAATATAGCTTTCTGACCTATCTCTGTCTCCTTTACTATATCCAACTAATTCTCCATCTCATTCTCATTTCTTTCTATGACAGTTTGTGCCTTGATGCTTGCAGAGTTGAATTTTCAAATCTCGATGATGGCAACAAATTCTCTAACGTTTCAATATGCACTTGAGTACGCTTGGGGGCAGTCGGGCGGGTGGGGTTTACTATTTATTGTTGTTGCTGCCGCGTCTGCTGTGCTGCCATTATTGACACATTAATCAAACAATGGACAAGTACTTTCAATTTATATTGCCGCGACGCGGCGTCATTCAATTTTTAAGCTTTTCATTTATAAAACAGCAGCAGACAATGTGCAGACAGAGCGAAAGAGAGAGAGAGAGAGAGATGACAATAGTTGACCACTTCAGAAAAGCAGCAAATAGAAAAAAATACGAATGCAAACATACACACAAAGAGAGCGACAGAGAGAGAGAGAGAAAGGGAGAGAGAGACAATGAATGCAGTTTGACCCTTGGCAGTTGGAGTTAAAGTCCTTCGTTCTGGGCCAACTGTGCGCGGGTCGCATTAGCTCATTAGCTTTCATTATAAATATTGACTGGCCGACTGGGCTAAAGTGTTTGACTGACAGCCAGACAGCCAGCCAGACAGACAGACAGATAGACAGACAGTCAGTCAGATAAAGAGCCGCATAGATAGACAACGCTGGGCGATGCGGTGAGTCGGGTGCATATGACAAATTAGGTTGATTGCTTTGGGAGCATCGGCAATGGCATCGACATCGGCTTTGGTATCGAAGGACGGTGCTACGACGACGCTGTCAACGGTGTGTAGCCGCTTTTCAATTAAGCAACTCGTAATGTACTTTTCATTTAATTTGATTCATCTACGCTGATAAGAGTAGCAGCTGGCCAGGTCATTTGCATTTCAGCGAAATAAATAAAATATTTATATTTTCCTATATAGAGCAAGAAAAGGCAAGCGGAGCATAAAATTACAACTGCTTTGCATATTTTTCAGCGCTCGCGCATAACTTGAGGCGCTGACGGCGAAAAATAGCAGCAACAAAAGCCACATACTTTCAGCTTAATAGTCATAAATTTGCTTTGCTTCCACCTAGTGGCCCCCTTCCTCCCTCTCCCCTCTTAGCATGCCAACGTCTTTGCACTGCGGACGACCTCATTTCGCAAAAATTGTTTCGCTTTGCTTTTGCATTGACTTTTGTTGTTGTGTTGTGTGTTTGTTGGGTTTCCATCTTCCTCATTTTTTAGCATTACTTTTTTACTCGCACTGAAATTTAACGCCACATATTTTGCATTTGCACATTCATCACATCGCATTGCATTGCATTGCATTGCATTGCATTTCAATTTCTATTTGTGAGCCTTGCACGCCTAATCAGCTATTAAACAACAATTATTTACTGTTTGCGCCTGCCTGGCTTTAAATCATTTCACATTTGCTCGGGGGCGTTTATAATTGTTGTCGCTGCCCCGCACGCCCACAATGGCCCTAACAAATTATGCGGAAATTGAATGTGCAACAATTTATCGCATAAATCTGAAATGCCCAATGAAATGTTTAGCAATGTTTATTTTTCAATTTGCACAAAACTATTTGAATTGAATACTTAAATTTATGTTGTTTTAAATAAACAATTTGTTGGATATTATTTTAGTACATTTTGGGTATAGAGTGGTCAGGCATGTTGCTTTAATTAAGTTTAAGCAGTTGCTAAAGCTGTTGAAAATAATGAAAATGAACTAACATTTATTTAATCATGAGTTTTAATTTATTTAATTATTTATTATTAATTTATATATTTATTTATTTTATTTATTTTATTTATTTTATTTATTTTATTTAATATATTTATTTTATTTATTTATTTTATTTAGTTTATTTATTTTATTTATTTCATTTCATTTATTTATTTATCTATCTATATATTTTATTATTTATTTATTTCTATTTATTTATTTATTTATTCACTTATTAATTTTTTTTTATTTTTTTATTTATTTTTATTCGTTTATTTATTTGATTATTTGTTTTCTTTTTTTTTATTTATTTTATTTTATTTTATTTTATATATATTTTTTTTTATTTATTTACTTATTTATTTTATCGATTAGGCTTTTTAATTTTAGTTGACGCCCGTTATGTCAATATCTTTAAGTAAATAACCTTTAAAAAATAAAATTAAAAAAATTAAAAATTTATTTTAACTCATTTTATTATTTTTTAGTCTAGCAGTTGAAAGAAATCCAACAAAAGCCTTAAGGGCTTACTCTAGAAGCATCGTCAGCTAAACTGAGTTAGCTACAAAAATGGATTAAACAGATGTGGCTAAATCAATTTCTAACAAAAACTACATTTATATTCCATCCATAACAATTCCATGAATGCACTCCCCAGCTGAAACCCTCAAACTGATTCCATTTCAATTATTGTAATTTCTGATTTATTGCAGCTGCCTCATACAACTCTTGCATTGTACATTAAAATAGTCTTTGTATTATACTTAAATGTAATCAATTAAGCCGCTTAGCTTTAATGAGCAGCTCAAATGAATTGACATATTTTTGCCTCGCATATTTCTTGGTAGAGTTTGGGTTGTTCCTCTTGCCAGTGCTGTTATAATGAGAAGAATAGACATATCTCTATATATACATATATATATATATATATACCTATACATTCATAGACTACATTTTAAAGCTACCCCTCCCTTCCCCTCACCACCTACGCAAGTGACCCACAGTTTGGGGAGCCCTGACGGAATTCCTTGGCTCGCTTTGTCTCCTGGCATTCTCGAGGGCATTTAAATTTTTGAACAACCCCATAAATTATGCGCTTTATCAGTGATAAAAAGTAAATACAGTTGTTGCTACAAACGCCTAGTAGGCGTGCCAGCCTCCCCCCCCCCAGCTCCGGTCCGCCCTCTTGCTGTCCCACGGCTCGCTTTATATGAAAAAAAAAAAAAAAAACGTGTAAATGAATAATTCAAAGTGTCCTGCAACAATGTCCTGCTCGCTGTGAGTGTGTGAGTGTGGGTAATGCGTAAAGCACGCAAAAGATTACACATACCAATACGCACACGCATACGCATGTCTGTGTGTGTGTGTGTGTGTTTGAGACTGTAGTTAACGCTTTATCTGAGGGGTGCCAAACCAACGACAACGCCTGGCAAATATTTAACATTGGCATATTTTTCACACACACAGACACAGACACACACATGCAGGCGGCGGCACGCCCCTTTGACCGTTTTCCACCTGGCTTATGCATGTTTTATCTTGCCCACGTGGAATTTGCGTGCGTTTAAACGTTTTCGATAAGGTTTCGCTTTTAACCCCCTGCCTATCCAGCTTGTTTATGTGAGTGTGTGTGTGTGTGTCTGTGTCTGTGTGTGCGGCATATTTGTGTGTGCGTGCTAAGACCTTTGGCTGATAAAAAGCATACCTTTGGTTAAACAATGCACAGCAGCGTTAACTTCCACTCGAGCTGGGCACAAAATTTTAAACACATTCTTTTTTTTTTTCGAACGAAAAACTGTTGCCCAAAGTAAGGCTTCAAGCAATCAGAGCTTTATATATATATTTATATATATATATATATGCATATATATATATATATATAGATTTTGGCTGTCTGGCTGCGGCTGTCTCGCTGCTGCTGCTGCTTGGCTCGTTTCGTGTTATTAAACACGGATTATGCCAGGCAGACTCCGTGGCTTGCATGTGCATAAATTATAATGCAACGCTTACTGCCAGCCACGCCCACTTTTGGTGCCCACAGCCAGGGCAGACTACATACTATGGTATGTACATATTTTGCCATTTTTCACATAGTCCAATTTCTCGTCGCTTAATATGTGAACGGTGCTCCGATAGTCACATGTGTGCCGGGCGAGACCTGGAGCAGCACCGGCTTGGACTTTTGTTCGTGCGGGCTATCGCAGCGCATGCAATATTTAAATAGCAGTTGAGCTGCTCCCATATCGTCCATTGACGTGGCTAACGGCCATGGCATTGATCAGCAACTGCATAAATTTCAATCCCCCAGCCCCCTCCCCCACAAAAAAGAAGAAAAAACAAAGCAAATGGAAGAGTCCAAAACTGATGTTAAGCAGAGCAACTGTCACAACAATCGATGGCATACGCTGCTTAGGGGTTAGCTCTGCCTCAATGTGTGTGTGTGTGTGTGTGTGTGAGTATAGAACAGCTTAGAGTAATGCCAGCTCGGCAGGCAAGTGCTTCGAGAAGTTTCAAGTAAGTTTTAGTCAAAGGGCTTATTGAAATGCATAAACCTGCAGCTGACCCTTTGGCGGCTGCCTTTTAGGCCAACATTATATCAAATGGCCAAATGGCCATACATCAACAAATATTTAAAGGAGGTGAAAAACAAATTTTGGCTAAATATCTAGAGGGCACACGTACTTTAAGATTTACAATGATGAAAACACGATTCAAGAGCCACACAGTTTACACATGTAAAACGTGAGAGGACGAGAGAGGGGGAGAGTGAGGGAGTGATAGACAGCTGGTTAAAAACAATAGATTATTGGCATTGCTGTTGCATAAATTTGAGCATTTTGTTGGCTTGCAGCAGTTGCATGCCACAGAGCGCTGAAACAACATGCACTTAAAATCCCCTGCAGCTGCCGCCTCCGCCTCCTCCTCCTCCTCCTCCTCCTCCTCTTCCATTTCCACCGACAGCAACAAACTAATGGTTCTTTGTATTTGGTAGTTGTCGATGCTAAGCAAATAAACAAAATGCTTGTTGATATTTTGTGGCAGCCAATGAAGCAAACAGCTGTCCGTCCAGCCGTACGTCCGACCGTCTGCTCCTCTGGCTGTCCGTCTGTCTGTCAGCCCATTGGCCTGTAGCGAAATCGACAAAATCAACAGAAGAGCCGCACACAATAACGTTGCATGTCACATTGCATACTTCTATAGATAGATGGATATTCCCTCTCACTCACTCTTGCTCTCTCTCTCCCTCTCTCTCTTACTGTGTCTGTGCAAACAGAGCAGCTTCCAACTGCCGCATAATTGTAAACAACAACTGCAAATACTCTTATGCATGGCTAGTAGTTGCTCCCAAAGGCTATCGCATTTCATTTTTAGCTGTGGCAACTCTTTTTTTCTCTCTCTCTCTCTCTCTCTATCTCTCTTTTTCTCTCTTTTTTTTCCTGCCCAGATCAAACTTAAGCGCGTTCTCTACTCGCCATCAGCACCAACAAAACTCTGCTAAGTAAGTTTTAGCCAACAGCGCGCAATGCCTTAAATACTACCCGAATCAAAACCAAAAAAAAAAAAAAAAAACAGAAAGGGAATTGCTACTATGGACAGTTGACAATAATTCTGAACTGTTAAGTTATTTCAATGTAACAATGATATGTATGTAACAGGCAGAAGGAGGCGTGGCAGACCCCATAAAATACATATATTGATCTTGATCAGGGTGACGAGTTGAGCCGATTTAGTACTATTCCTCTTTCTATTTCTTCTAAATATTTCCTTTACGTATTTCCTTTACGTAATTCCCTTACGTAATTCCCTTACGTAATTCCCTTACGTAGTTCCGCTACGTCTTTAATGCTTAGCTGATCGATCACACACTCGACTTCACTCTTTTGCGCTGACCCCCAGCAGGCCTGGACGAAGACTGAAGACTGACTGAAGAAATGCTGCAGCTGCTGCCCTTTATATAGGGCCACTTTTACTCAAGCACTGTCTCTCTCAAAGGTTGAGCCCGCCAGCATGTAGAGCTCGTTGCAGTTGAGCTTCAAGTGAGCAATGGGAACGCTCTCTGCTGCTGTGAGCATTCTAGCTTCGTTTTACCTAAATACAAATACCAAATGAGAGCTGCTGCATACACATAGACAACTTAAACACTCTATCCAAATAAAAACTATGTATATATTTTACTATTCCCACTTCTACTTTACACTCACTCAGATATTCAAGCACCTGTTGCATTTGTTTCCACATGCAAAACTACCTTTATTCACTGCTTACAGCTCATGATTGGCTTTAGCATATTTATAAATATGGCACGTGACAATATCTTATGGAGAACAATCTTTTCATATGGCCACACTTCCTCTCGGCAGCTTGCTTGCCGCAAATTGAAACATTTGTTGCCCACTGTTCGGGGGTTTGTGTAAGTGACACATTTCAGCCGCTTGTTAGTGGCTGTTCCGCTGCTCTAAAAAGCAAACCCATCCACGCAGCGCATAAATCCATAGAGAGGAGCGATGGGGTAGCTAGGGAGGTGGGGCGATAGGACGTTGGGCTGGGGAAGTCAGCTGTCACATACTGCGCTCTACGGTTTTCGATACTTTGAGCGATTTTTTGCAGACTCGTCTGTGTGCTCTGCGCAACAAAGCAACGTTTACGGCATAATGCATGCTGGAGGAGTGGCAGGAGGCGAGACGAGAATGGCAGGAATCGAGGCAGCGATGAGGCATAGGCGAGGCAGAGAGCATGGCGACCGCAGCAAGGTATATACACACACACACACTCATACCATATAAATAAACAAGCTACTGTAGCTTGGGCCCGTGTTCCAGTTGCCAGTTGCTCGCCCTCACGCACTTTGTCGCAGAGAGTAAAACGAGAACCAAACTGTCGAAACTGTCAGAATGTCAAATAAGCGACAGAGCTGGGAGTGTACAGCTACAACAACAACAGGAGCAACAACAACAACAACAGCAGCAGCAGCAGCAGCAGCGGATCGAGGCAAGCGAGAGGCTCAGCCTAGGCCACCCTAGGCATATTTATTGGAAATCTGAAACAGCTCGAATGTCCGTGTATCCCTCTATCCATATCTGTCTGTGTGTGCGTGTGTGTGTGTGTGTGTGTGTGTGTGTGGCTTGTCCAGCACAAAGAATTTTGTTACATGATATTGTTAACGGGCTGCAGCTAGCTTCTGCCTGCGTTTGATGCCTTCCCTGATATATGGGCAACCTTTGACATCCTTTAAACGAGGCAACATGATACTCTAGATTATGCTTTGCACGACATGCTCCTCCTCCTACTTGCGTACGGTTGGGCAGCGGTGGGCACATCCAGGCGATACGTCAATGTGACAGTTTGATAATTTATTTTGTACAAATTTGTTGGCTGCCGACAACGCATCGCATCGCAACGCAACGCGTCTTAAATAAGTTATCAACGGGCCACGTAAATGGCAGCACGTAAATGAATGAAATTATTTTGCAACAAATTAAGGCAAATTTATGCGTCAAGACAAACGGATCCCAGCCGGAAACGCAACGAAATGGAATGGAACGAGACGAGACCAGACCAGACGAGACGAGTTGTCATTGAAACACAGCAAACAAGAACAAAACTCACACAAAAAAAAAAAAAGAGAGAGGGGAGGGAGAGAGGGAGAGGGAAAGAGAAAGAAAAAGCGAAATTCCACACCGTGGAGTTTTTCTCTAAGAGCCTCGGCGAAATCTGAGCAAAAACCTTTGGCAATGGGATCGGAACGGAACTTCAGCGTCGGACGTCATGGTGGCTAACTTGCTTCCCCTTTCTTCTTCTTCTTTTTTAAGTTTTTTTTCTCTTTTCTTTTGCCCCCTCTACTTGTTCTTCTCGTTTTTATTGTGAATCAAATGTCAATAGAGAGTACATTTCATTCAGTTGCTACGCTGTGCTCCCTCCCTCTCTCTCTCTCTATCCCTCTCTCTTTTTCGCTGGTGACCCCCTTGGCCAACATCCACGCCCCCCTTCAGCCATGACACGCCCTCCATTGTTGCCCGTCACTGTGTTTGTTTGCGGATTTGACGCTTTTTTCCGGTTTGGTAGCGCATTTTTTTCTCATTTCTTTTTATCGTGGTGGGAGCTGTGGAGGGCAGAGATGCCTGGGTAGGGTATTTGTGTAGCCGATTGTAACTTGTATATTTCCAATGTTGCAGATGAAGGCTGAGAGAAAAATACCTATATATAAATATTATTTTTATACAAATTCATAAAAGTCTTAGAACAACTGACAGAGTATTTAGATGTAGAAAAAAAATATATAACTAATAATCAAATATTAAATATTAATTAAATTACCTGACATAAGTGACATATTCCACCTTGATCTAATCAGAATATAAATATTATTATATGTATTTATTTTTATTAATTTTTTTTTTTTTTTTTTTTTTTGCCTAACAACAAAACTTTCTAAATGTAGGCAAAAAATATATATATTAATACAATAATAATCAAATATTAAATTATATGACATAAGTGACATATTCCACAATGATCTATACAGAATGTAAATATAATTATATATATATTTTTCTTTAAAAAAATGTTTTTTTAAATAATTAAAAATTAAATATTAATTAAATTACTTGACATAAGGAACATATTCTACCTTGATCTATTAAGAATATAAGTATAATTATATATCTTTTTATTTATTTATTTATTTTATTTTATTTATTTATTTTTTTTTATTTATTTATTTATTTTTATTATTTGTTTTTTTTTTTTTAGAATTTTGCATATATATGAATGTTTATATTCCGAAATTTAAAGTATTTTACAGAATATTATATAGATATTATATGAATATTATATATCCATGCCCAACTATTCCTTGCTGTTAGTTGCTTCACATCTCATATAAGAATAATAGAAAGCAATCAATGTAAAATACGTAAAGTCATCTAGGAAAATTCCACTCTCACTTATATAGAGTTTTTGTTATCT
>JAWNOM010000407.1:0-37755 GCA_035045965.1 Drosophila aldrichi | reverse complement strand
CTATAAAAACAAAAAGTATATAAATATACCAAAAACAAAACAAAAATCAATATGTATGTATTTAAAAAATAAATAAATATTGGACGAAATAAAAACAAATAATACATGTATTTCAAAAATTATATATGTATTAAAAAAATTTGTAAGACATAAACCGATCATCTTAAAATAAAAATAAATAAATAAAAGAAATAATAAAAAAATAATAAAAAAAAAATAATAAAAAAATAATAAAAAAAAACAATGAAAAAATAATATGAAAAAAAAAAATAATAAAAAAAGTAATATGAAAAAAAAAAATAATAATAAAAAAAGTAATATGAAAAAACAAATATGAAAAAAATTAATAAAAAAAAAAATAAAATTTAAATAGTTAAATAAAATATTCGTTTAATTTTTCCAAGGCGCTTTTTAGTATAAATTCAAAAACAACTTACAGAAAAAAGGATATATGTATATGTATTTATATACATACATATATACATATAACTTCCGCATTAGCTCTACTTATTAAAAATTCCCAAGATTCTAACTATGCCCATTAACACTTGCTTCATCTCGTTGTAACAAGATATGCAACTTTTTAGAAGACTTTTTTCGTCATAATTTCAATTGAAAATTCGCAAAGTTTCATGGCAAACAATTTCAGTTAAATTTTATTGCATTTCAGCTGGCAAACTTTACAAAATATTTCGCTAAAATAAAACAGAGCTAGTTTAAACCAAAAATAAATTCCCTTTGCACAGAATTGCGCCTGGCTTCCCGGATACACGCACCTGTCTGCTGCACCAGAAGCTGCAGATGCTCAACGTTTGCGTGGAGCGACGCTTGCAGCGCGAGGCGCTTGGCAAGCGCAAACAAGAGCAGGCGAAGGTCACGGCCCAGCAGCAACAGAGCGAGGACGACGAGGAGGAGGAGGATGATGGCGAGTTTTATGATTGCGATGAGGCAATCCCGGACAGTGGCTCACCAACCAAAGCTGTGTTAAGCCTCAAGCCCGAGGGCCGCTTGAAGCGTTTGGGGCAGGAGCGTTTGCTAGATGAGCCGGAAGAATATCTATATGTGCCCGAGACACAGGAGCCGGTGCCCAAGACCGAGGATCAGCTGCAGGACGATGCGGAGGTAATGCTGAAACTGGGCCCCGGCTCCGGCTTGAGCACACAAATGATGTGCACTTCCCTGCTCTCCGATATGGAGGCATTCAAAGCGGCCAATCCGCGGGGCAGAATGGAGGACTTTATACGCTGGTACAGTCCTAAGGACTGGGAGCAGGTGGTGGATGGTGAGCAGGGGAAGAGGGGGGAATTACAATCGAAAGAGATAATTTATATACACTTTGTTAGATAACGGGGAGAGCAGACATCAGCTAAGCGTTCGCATGACCACCGAGGGCAATACCTGGCAAAAGGTTTGGGAGCAGGCACAGCCGGTGCCGGTGGCCAGGCAGCGCCGGCTCTTCGATGATACGAACGAGGCGCTAAAGGTGCTGCACTATCTGGAAACGCGAAACATGAGCGAGATCTATGGACTGACCATAATACCAACGCTGCACACGGCTATACTTAAGCTGATTGTAAGTAGAGATGGATATAGCTAGATTTGCATATATATGATTATCTATCTCTCTCTGTCTCCCAGGACATCTATAACAATGCCCAAGTACAGGATATATTTGCCAGCCACATTGAGCAGCTACTAAATGATTTGTGCCGCCTCTCACGCTCCCATTCCAATGAGCTGCCTCAATTGGAGAGCCTGCTGCAGGATCTCTCCGAGCTGGAGCGTCGTTTCTATCAGTTCAAGTGCTTCGAGCGGCTCGCTGGCTATCCGAAGCGCAGCAATCTGTCCGAGATCAAGCGCCAGTTCGAGGAGATACTCAAGAATGACAACTGCTGCACAATTGTGGACAAGAAGCGCGGAGCTGCAGGCGATGTGCTCTGCAGCGGTGGCAGCTTATATGATCTGCTGAGTCCCAAGCTGGAGAAGGATATCTCCAGTCGATTGATCAGCAAGGATTATGTTATACGCTTGGATGGCGATACAAAGTCTGCAGAGAAGGGTGTCTATCTGGGGCCACAATTCATGCGCGCAATCGTAACGGGCGACAAGCTCAGACTCTGTGGAGCCTTCACCGAGAGCACAGTATTTGTTTAGGTGGAAGGAGGACTCAGCTGACTAAATGAGATACTACATACATATTATAATGATACTATACTCTCTTATAGTAACTAAAGTAATTCAAAGCTAAAGACTTTTAAAACTCATTCAATATGCTCTTTGAAAGACAAGCTAAACTTCTCTTCAATTGTTTCGATGTCTTAATTATATTTTATAAATAACTAATAGACATTCGCATAATATAATTAATGCTGTTTGATTGTTAAGTGATTATATATCGTGTGCTTTTATAAATATATATATTTATAATTATGTTTGGTGCTTCGTTAAATTTAAGTTCTGAATTTCTAATAAATAGCATACGCATAATTTTGTATGAAATGCTCTTTTCGTGTGCAACCGCAATGTTTTCCCCCTATCAATATCAATTATAACAAGACAACATTTACACTTGAGTCTGAAATAAACACGTACACGCGCACACACACTCACACCCACATATAACCACATCTAATCACATAATCATGCTCACAGCTTCCCTCTCTCTCTCTCTCTCTCTCTCTCTCTCTCTGTTCCCTGCTCTCCACTTAACTCTCGAGTGTAGCACTTAAAGCCATTTGCAAAAACTTAACTCGAATTCAAATGTAGACAGGCAAATTGCCTAGCCAGAGAGCCACAGAGCCACAGAGAGCGAGCGTTAAATACAAGACTATGCCCAGCGGGCTAGACTCCTTGCCAGACCCAGCCCATTTGGTTTTGTGGGCCATGTTTAACTCGAAATTATTTTAAGACCGCTGAGGCGGAGGCTGAGTCTGAGGCAACGTTTCTATCTCATGGCCAACACATAAAGCATTTCTCTTACGTTTCTTTCCTCTTATTTCTTATTATTTCTCTTCTTTCTTTTTTTCGCCTCGTAAATGCTGCGCCACTAAATTACCTACTGGCTATAATTGTTTTGTGTACATGTCGAGAGTCGGCAGTCGGGCGTTGGGAGTTGCGAGTTGCGAGCTGCAACTTGTAGTCGAGACTCTTCAACAACAACAAATTGTGCAGCCTTGCAACAGTGTTCGAGGAGTTCCTTTCTCTCCACAAGTGTGGAACTAGCATTTTGTTTAAGCATTTGCATTTATTGCAGTCGCACAGCAGCACTCCAGCCAAAATGCAATGCTCATTAGGCTTTGTCAAGGACATAACTTTAATATATTACCCAAAGCGTAATTTATGAGAATTTCTTGCTTCATATATAGACTATGATATTAATATAATATGAAATATTTATTTCACAAAGTTTCAGGTTTTATTTCAGCTATCAATGCTGTTTAGGATTAAGTAAGCTTAAGCTCCTTTGCATAAACAGCTTTTAGTTAATCTGAAAACTAATATGTGCGTGGATTAAACAAAAGCTTTTACAATAACCAAAGCTATAAATTCATATAATTTCTTTTTTAAATAATATTTTCCTATCTTCACTTATAAATCGATGTTTGCTGCTTAAGCTACAAAGCTATAAAAAAGCTCTTTAAATCATTTAATTCCTTGCATGTCGCTGAAAGTTTTTTAATGAAGCTAAATATTACGCTAAAGACAGCTACTTATGCCAGCTAATTAACAACTTTAAGCTCTTGTGAAGTCTTAAAGCTTGAAATTCTTATGAATCAATAAACACTAATATTTTAATCCGCAAGTCAATTGAATACTCTAAACAGCATAAATGTAAATGCTTTTAAAGTAGAGCTTTAAAATCTTTAAGCCAGTGTCATTGCCTTAAAGTGAAGCTTTTCATTTAAAGTGTGCTACTTAATGTTCACAACAATCATGCGAATGCGAGCAATACGAGATTTATGGCTGCTCTTAAATAAGCTTCTCATGAACGCAATCCACTTGGTAAATCAAAATGCAAGTATGATAGAATATATGTTAATAAATATGTACACATATTTATATTTATATATACATGAAGCATCGCGTATAATTGTGGTTGATATACATATACATATACACATATATATTTGAATAATATGGTAAAAAATTAATTAAATTCTCGCAATCAATTTGGCATAAAATGGTCGCTGAATGGAAGAAGTTCATTTCCAATTGATTTGCTGCTGGTTTTTGTGGTACCTATGCACACACACACACACACACACATACTCACTCTATGATTGTGTGCGTGTGTGCATGTATATGTATATGTGTATGGCCAGTGTTACATTTTTGCTGATGCAGTTGAATTTTAATGAAAGCGACTTTGATTCTTTTTTTCTCATACAGAAAATTGAATTATAGCAGACAGTGAAAGAAAGAAGATAGAGAGAGAGAGAGAGAGCGAGAGAGAGAGAGAGGGTGTATGTGTGTGTGTGTGTGAGTAAGCAGCAAAAGTTGTTGAGATTTTCAATTTCTATTGAACTCTATTGAAAGTAGCTGTGAATAAAAATGAATGGAATATTTTCTGCCATAGCAAGTCAGATGGACTTAAAGAACTTTTCTTCTCTCTCTCTCTCTCTCATTGGCTCTCTCTTTTCTACTTGTAATATGACATTGAGTTTCAAGGGATTATTGCTTTTGTGCACATGAATTATTCAGCGATAGTTGACTATCGCAATCATAACTCATATCGAATATATACATATATATATTCACAGATCTAATTGCGTGAAATGAATAGCGTTGCGAATCACAAAGTCGTAAAAAGAAAATTCTCGCTTCTTCTTTCATTTCTGATTTTTTATACTTTTTTTGTCTATTTCTTTTGGGTTCTCTTCACAATGGCGCCGTAAAAATCAACTGTGGGAAGCGCGCTGCACAAATTTGCATACTCATCATCATAAAGCGGAACATAAGAGGGACAAAAATGACTAGACTCAAGTGAACTGAACCCAGATTATAAGTTTCATAACTCAATAATTAAAAGTAAACCCAACAAAAGAGCTATTAAAACAAGTAGCAGTGTAGTCGACATTGACGTATATATACGACTAGCCGATGCACTGAAAAAATTGTTAAAGTAAGTTTCAATAAGCAGAGGCTAAAACGAATTAAATGTATTTGACTTAAATAAGGGGATTTCATAAAATACATTTTGAAATATTGAAACTGAACAGAGTTTAGACTTTGTGTGATTTCCCACATCTCAAGTAATTACAATTTTAAGAGCTTAAATAAAATAATTAAAAACAAATTTTTTTTATATTAAAAAATTTCTTTTTATATTAAAAAATTTTTCATATTAAAAATTTTTTTTTAAATTAAAAAATATTTATTTTAAATATTTTTTTTTTCAAATTAAAAAATATTTTTTTTTATATATTTTTTTTTTACATAACAAAAAAAAAATTTTTTTATATATATTTTTTTCAACTTAAAAAAATTAATTAAACAATTTTTTTTCTCAAATTAAAAAAATATTTTTTTTTTATATATATTTTTTTTAAATTAAAAAAATAATTTTATTTTTTTTATTATTATTATTATTATTATTTTTTTTTTATTTTTTCAAATGAATTTTTTCAGCTTTACACAATATCCTTCCATGTTCAGAGAGTACAGCACAGTTTTTTTACTCCACAACAATATACCCGCTTGCCACACTTTCAATAGTTAAAGGGTATCATTATTAGCAGCAGCTCAAAATGAAGATTAAAAAAAAGCGACAACGAAAAAAAAAGAAGAAAAAACATCAACAAATTGTGCACTTTTTTAATGGCTCTTAGAGTTAAGGTTAGCACCGTTAAATTGAGTGTTGTAAAGTTTGGCTTGGTTTCGTATTTTTCTACGGTCTTTATTTTTATTATCTTCGTGTTACACGTTCGCTGATTAGAGTTGTCAGCGGCAGCTGTCTTAAAACCAATCTTAAGCAGCTTATTATAAATTTGCTGTATGCATAAATAAACACGGTGTCTTCGCTTCGTCTCACTCTTTTCCCCTCTCTCTCTCTCTCTGTCTCTGTGCGTATGTAATTTACGAGCTTTGGGGTGTGCCACAATGTTCAAGTATCCCAAAAAGGGGGGAAAAAAATGAAGTACACATAAAATATTTCAACAAGGTTGAATAATAACTTGTCTTGCAGTTAACACTCGAGTGCCAGGGCGAAGTGATTGCAAATACTTGTAATTGAAGATACCAACAATTGTTTGCCAGCAATTAGCGCTGTCATCTCGCTCTCGCATCTCTCTCTCTCTCTTTTGTGTGTGCGTATGCTTACATATACTTAATTTTTGTGTGGGCTTTCGACTACGCCCGCATCTCAATCATCTCATTTGGCCTATTCAAATTTAAATTTAAATTCAACTTGTGACAACATCCGCTTAGGCAAGCATTCAACCTGCTGTCATTTTCATATTTGGCATTTGGCTTTGAGCTAATTAAAGTGTTTTGCTGACTCATATTTATTCTTTTTCGCAGACCGTTTAGTTTTACGAATTATATCAACATTTATTTAAAGCCTCTTCGTCTGGCTACGCTTCATCTCATTCTTATTTATCATTCTTCCCATTGAGCAGCAATCAATAATAATAACAAGAATTGTGGCTGGTTTCAATGCCAAAAATTCTAGGAAATAATTATGCCAGCTTTGGTGTGGTTTTAAGCTCTCATTGTGCAACTAAATAATGGTTTTCGTCAGGGACTAAAATGTGATGGGAAGTAAAAGCGAAAGAGTGTTTAATATTAGAGGTTTATTGTTCCAAAGGGGATCTAAATTCTGGCTAATATTTTTAAAGCGAGCTTTGAAGTTTTTCAAAAGAGCTTTACTGCATCTTAAAGAAGAAGCACATTAGCAAAAATCACAAAAGCTTTTTCTTCAATATTATATTTCAAGCAAGCTTTTAACATTTTCAACTGAGCTTTAAAGCGTTTGATTAATTCTAAGCAAAGACTGAATGGAAAAGAAGTTAAAGAGTATGGAAGGAAAATTTTCAAATACTTTCTTTACTTAACTTTACTTTACTTTACTTACTTTAAAAAAATTATTTTGTAAGTAAGCTTCAAAGTTTTCAAAAACATTTGGAAAGCTAATTAAAACTAGACAAGACAAAGTGCCACGCCACAACAAATGAGCTGAAAGCTAACCAAAATCTTCCTGATTATTCGAAATTTTAAGCAATATTCCCGATCAGTTTTCCAGCACTTGAGCTGTCGTAACTTTAACTTTATGGAACCTTTGCCCACAGCAGCTTCTCAACGAAACGCAGTTTAAGTCTAAAGTTACGCTTCCATTGAAAGCAACTGACAAAAATTGGATTATTGATATCAGTATTGTAAGCTGTGTATTTTTGCTGGTATTTTTGGAGCAAACAAGCCGAAGAAAATATTCAGCCGGCATGCTTAAATTCTTATAAACAGCTTAAAATAAGAATAAAAAAAAACCCAAACTTTTTAATACCAAGCTCGAAAAAACAAAAGCAAAAACAACGTTAAACTTTAAGTCCTCTGCATGGTTTTTCTTTTTATTTTCTCTTTTCTCAATCTCTTTTTCAGTTCTTTTTTTTTGGGTTTTTCGCAGATCAACTCGATGCGTGAGCGCGGGGTGAAAAGCAGAGGCAGAGGCAGAGATGTGATACGCACAGCATTTATTAACATTGCTCGCTGGGGCGTGGCAGCTGCTGCCGCTGCCAAAAGGTGTTAAGTGGCAGCCACGATGCGAGTGCAAATGATGATGAGCCACGGCGAGCCGTAGCCATAGTCGCTCGCCGAATATGAGCGTTGGAAAATCTGCGTAAATTTCGAAGCGAGCGGCCATAAATAACAACAAACACCGCTGAAAGCGGCAGCAACAAAAATTGAATAAAATATATGTAAGGAAATGAGAGTAGCCCAATGATAGACTAACTAGATATCCTGTAAGTAAACGAGAAGGAAATCAAAATTGATCAAATTGTTGTGAAAGCAACAAACATTGAATATGATTTATGGGTGCAGCGAGATGATAGACTAACTAGATATCCTGTAAGTCAATAAATAATACTTAAGATCCAAGATAAATTGAGAATGTAAGCATGTAATATATAAGCTGCATTTGCTTATCTACGATTTCACTAAATTTTTCTTTGCTTAAATATTAAACATTCTCACTAAATAAACCTTAACTTCTTCAAAATTATAGGGTATATTATTATAAACTACATTGTAGACTTGGTGCATTTTTTGTTTGTTTACTTTTTTGTGCATATTTTATCAGCTCATAAAAATTAACTTTCATAAGCATGAACACACACATGAACACATTAGTCACTTCTCTTCTCTCTCAGCTACAGGGTACGCCAAATTTCTGTGTAAAACAATATTTATGAAATTCTCTGCTGATTCTCCAAGGAGGCATTTGCTGTGTTCATCTTCTTCTTCTTCTTCTTCTTCTTCTTATTTTACATATATATATTTGATGGTTAATTAAATTGGGTTGGCGAAAAACGTGCGAATACGCGCTTCAAGCTGATATCTCCAATTGAAAAAGTTGCAATGGCCAAACCAAATTGGAAATTCAATTGGAAAACAACTGCCAACAACGCACACATACACAGAAAACACACAAGTACACACAGACACACGCACACACGCACACACACACTGATACAAACAGATCTGAACACTTGCCGCACAAACATTTGCGCAAAGTTGCGGACAACGCGCGTTGACTGTGGTCAGAAATCCCTAGTACGAAATCTTTTAGAGCGGAGTGTAAATACGATAAATCATAAGAACTTAAATACACGAAGATGAAGATCAATATATCGATATATAAATATTTTCTCTAATAAAAATATAAACTAATAAATATGTTAAAAATTATGTTTGATATACATAATTTATTTCAGTTTAAGACGAAATTCAAACTATAATTTGACCGAAAAAAAAAAAAAAAAATCTGAAGGGTGCATCTTATGGAGATCATAGTATATATATGAACATTTTTCATACCTTAGTGTAATTTTCGCATCTAAGGATATTTAGTAAATTTATTCGATTATTAGAGATTATCATTAATCGAGAATTGAGACTGACTTATGGAGTAAGGGCTTTCGGCTTGACTTGTGATAAATTTAGTTCTAATTGTAGGTATACAACTCAGGATTAAATTGTAGTTATCTATTCTAGAATTGTGTTTTAAGTGATTTTTCATAAATATATTTCTATTTATTTTTATCTACTTTAAGGAATGGTATACAAGATAATTATATTTAATTTTTTGATTTATTTTTTATTTATATATTTATATATTTTTTAAATATTTTTTTAATTTATATAATTATTTTTTTTTAAAATATTTTTTTATTTATATATTTATTTTTTTTTTTATATTTTTTTTATTTATTTTTTTTTATATATTTATATTTTCTATTTTAAATTTTATATATTTACTTTATTTTATTTTATTTTTTTTTATTTATTTATTTTTTTATTTATTTATTTATTTAATGATTTTTCTGTCTACATATTTGTATTCCAATATTTTCAATGAATTTCTTCACGCCCTCATCTCTAGCTAAAAATGCATTTGCGGAAGCTCAAGAAAATTACGTCAGTGGCTTGCTAAAAGTACACACAAGACACACACACATACACACATAGAAGCATATAAGCACAGCAAGCACATGCAGGCACACACACACACATACACACACACACATATACTCATAGATAAGTGACTGCTTGGGCGCTTAAGAGATAGACCAATACATGCCTGGCAGGGCAAAGAGTGCGTATGTGTGTGTGAGTGTGTGTGCCAAATACAGCCAAGTGGCAGCAGCAGCAGCAACAGCAACACAGTCAAAGTTGGCTATGTTGCCATAGCAAGCAGTAGCTGCTCCTCCTTCGCCTGCTCCGCCTCCTGCTCCACAGCATTCCGCTTCATCGTCAACTCTTCACCAATGACGCAGACGATTGAATCGCTTGGCCCAAAGAGTTTGGCAGCGCGTACAAGAGAATTGGGTCAAATGCCGCATATTTGGCCAAGCAGCTGCCTTTAGCGGCCTGCCTTCTTTAACGGTTAATGTTATTGCGCTTTTTCTCGTTTATCGCTGGCCATTGTTCTAGCTAGCTGAGATTTAGTTGAGCAGACGCACGCTGTGGCTCAAAGCAAAGTCAAAGAGGCACACACACACACACACACACATAGATAAAAGTCAAACGGCAGCCGCTTAAATTTACTTTACGACTCATTGTAAACGGCATTACGATGGAGTCAAAGTCACAGAAGGCAAACTTGGGTTTATGTGTGTGTGTGTGCATGTGTGTGTGTGGTTCAATTTGTGTTAGCAAATTGTGTGTGCATTATGATTAGCAAATGTTCATGCAATTGTTTACACATTCCAATTACATATTTATTGTTTCTGTCATCAATTGTTTATAAATGTGGCGCAAGCTTAGACAAATAATAAAAAGAAATATGTTTACACATATGTATATATATGTATATACATACATATTTATTACAATATATGCAGCTGAAGCTGACAGGATTTTAAGCCACTTTAAAAGGCTTAAACGCCGCTTTGATATATTAATTTAATATTTAATTTGCTTGTCAACTTCATGCTCTCAGCAATCACAAAGCAATCAACTCAATGTTGCAGCAATAAAATTAATTTTAAATCTATTATTATATATAAACTTATTTTATGACTTGGCAAAAAACTAATTGTTGTAAATTTATAAATTTATCGTTGGCTTTGACAGCAAATCAAGTGCTGCATGAATAAATAAACTTAAATTTACAGTCGCATATTAAAATAATTTAAATTCATTATTATTATTATTATTTTATTTACAAAAAAAAAAAAAAAAAAAAAAAATTAATATTGTATATTTTATATAAAAATTTGCATTTATATAGTTAAATAAATATAAATAAATAAATAATAAAAAATTAATAAATATATTTTATAGTTAAATAAATATATTTATTATATATAAAGTATATTTTTAATATATTTTATAATTTATATATTTTACACGCTTTATATCGATTTTTTTTTTATAAGATAATTTAATTTCTCAGTTCTTATAAAATATATATTTTTGTCATTAATATTTTATGATTTATTATATATGACATACAAAAAACATATTTTTGTTTTTGTTTGATTTACTTACTTCCTCCTTTTATTTACTTTTAAATATGAATATATCAGCTTTATTAATTTATTTTTTATTCCAGTAATTAATACTTTTTTTTTACATTATAAATTAAATTAAATGAATTGAAAATGATAAATAATGCTTATTATTATTTTTTTATTTTTATTTTAATGCAATTTGATATTTATAAATTTGTATTTATTTTTCTTTAAATTGTTCTCAACTTCCTTAATCTGAACAGCTTGCAGCATTTAGCTGAATTTCCTAAAAAATAAATTTATTGTTGAAAACCACATAAAATTGTCATAAAAAACATTTGCCATTTCCTAAAGTGAAATAAAATGAATCGTAAAATTTAAGCATTTAGCTACGCCCTTTCGCCTCTTTTGATTGTATTATAAAATTAAGCAGCTGACAAACAGAACATTTATTACATAAAACATCTTTTTAAATATGTATGTATGTGTGTGTATTTATATATGTATATGTATATCCCTTTCTCTACATCTTCCCATTAAAGCTTAATTAATTTTTACAACAATTTAGTGTAGCAAGTCTTTAATTATGATTACTTTCGTTTAATAAACGTCATGATTATTAAAATTAATTTGATGGCGCAAAAGCTGCGGCCACATTGTTGTTGCAAGTTGTTGTTGTTGTTGTTGCTGTTGCTGTTGCTGTTACTGTTGCCAACATTTTGTGTCAGCCATTTGCCAGCGGCTTGCGTTGCAAGTAGATTGGAGCGCAGTTTGCCAGTTGGCTTTATTTTTTTTTAGTTTTTCTTATGCTTGTTCAACAGCTGAAAAGAGAGTATATTTGTTCGTCCTCTGCATCTGTACCTATAGAATTTAGCTATATATGTATATTGAAGATAGAGAATTGAGATTTGGAGCTCATAACCTCTCACATCACAATCAACAAGCACATTCGTGGTGAATCGAAATAAACTATATCTATATATACAGATGATGATGTAGACGCCCTCCTGAACAAGTCTCATACCATATGTTCTCTAATCCAAACTTTCGTAAATTCACATAACATCGATTGCTTAATTAATTTAACCAACCAGCATTATGCAGTCTGCTTGACTCCATTGCAATATTCTTGCTTTCGCTGCAATTAATGACGTTGCAGCGACGACTGTGGCATGCCGCAGGCAACTGGCCAAGACAATGTTACAGACTTTCAATATATATACATATATACATTCTTTTTTTTTTGCAATCCTCGTCTTCAGCTTCTGCCTCGCCGTCAATTGAGACATTTTGTAAATTTAATGTTTTAATTAGAGGTAGATGGAGAGACGACGCCTAAGCCCAGGCCAAACTGAGCTTAATGGCTAATGCAGTGCTGCCACAAAATTGATGTGGCATAGTTCACATTTAAGCTTAACAGCCGCAGCGCAGCTACTGCCAAGAGAGAGAGAGAGAGATAGAGGGACTCCTGTGTCTACGTGTGCTAGCAAAATTTCGTTACCTTCGGCTGAGTTACATAGCAGCAGCTCCCCATGGAGCGTGGTTGGCATATAGAATATGTTGCAACATGCAATACACACACACATAGAGAAAGAGAGAGAGAGACACCCACACACCCACACACACATGTAGTTCAAGCAAATCCCATTTGTCACGCCTGCAACGCTCGACCCGTTCGGTTTGTCAGTCTCCATTGACCCGGCAAGCAGCTGGGAGACAGTTGGGAAAATGGGGCGTGGTCGAGGTGCTTTCAAATTTTACCTTGTAAAATCTAATATAAATGCAAACGCAAATGTCAAAAATTGTAAAATTAAAAATCACATCTGTCTGGCCGCTCCCGTGCCACACTTGCATCTATTTTTGCGCACACACGTCGTATACGCAACATTATTTCATATTTTTTTCTCTTTCTCTCCCACTCTCTGGCTCCCTCTCTCTCTCTCTGTCTCTCTCGTTCGTATCGCATCTGTCACATTACGTATACGCAATCAGTCGTCATCGTCGTCTGTGGATATACGCCACATATTGACGACAGAAATTTACACAGCGTTCACTACCAAAAATTAACTGTTTTACAATGAGTATGAAATGATGGAAGCAGCAGATATCCTATAATTTGAAATTGAAGGTGCGCGTGGAGTGAGAGAGAGAGAGAGAGAGAGAGAGAGAGTGAGAGAGAGGGAGAGAGAGGGAGAGAGAGAGAGAGTGAGAGAGAGAGAGAGAGAGAGAGAAGATCTTAGAGCTGTTAAGGCATGAGTTTAGTTTTGATTTACTTTGAATAATTTATGTTAATTAAGAGACTAAGATAAAAGAATTTTATGAAAATACATGATAGTAATTTGGAAGAGGAATACGTAAAATGTATGAATTCCTAGTAGTATAAAATCAGAAATTGTTTTCAGTGTGAATAAAAAAAAGAAAGAAAGAATATTAATCTTAATCCTTGAATCCCTAATGTATTGATATTTGGACTTTCAAATGAAGTTTTAGTGCAAATTGAATTTTTAAATTCCATTAAATTGAATTAATTTTATTTTTCCTCTTTTTGGGATCTATAGTTCTCAAACAAGATTCAATGTATATTATTACTTAACATTTTCTGCCCAACTTCTTTAGCTACCAACTGTATATACCCTTTAGATGACCGTCAACCTAAGGTATACCATGAAAATACATCAAATATTTGCAGCGAGAGTTGTTTGAAGGGTTTTTGGGACAATAAATGTCAGCAATGTTTGATGTTGATTGAACATCGCGTCGAGTTTACATATCATGCGGGACAAGTGCATCTGTCGATACAAAAAAATATACATATATGTATGTAAAATATTTAAATATTTATATACGAGTGTGTAGAGCAAAGTTTGCAATACAATTTAACAAATGTGCTTGACAAATTGTCAAGAGAAACGAGAAACGAACCAAATGTGAAATGAAAAGTTTCATCAATATAAAATGTTACAAAAAAAAAAAAAGATGAAAATATGTGAATATTGAACGAATATGCAGATCTATATATACATATATTTCTATATATATGTATGTGTATAAATAGAGTGAGATTAAAAGGAACTTTTGCAAGTTTAAAGTTAGTGCACGCAATTTGGCATTAAAAATTGCATTGCATAAAAGTTTTCATTTATGTTGCATTTACTTTACACACACATACATACACATGAGTCTACGTGCGTGTGCGTCTCTTTAGGTGTCTGCCTGCTAAAATGAATTTTATTTTAATTTATGCACAGACATCAACAGACGCAGCCAGACCAACTAAGGCACAGGTCGTCGTCGTGCCGAGGGGTTATGACCCCTCCCCGCACACCCAAATTCACACGCACACTCATTGACACACACACATACACACGCACTCACACACACAACTGCTTGAAAACGGAAACGGAAATATGCGCAATTTTTCAACAAGACAATGTTTGTCAGTCGGGCAAAAGGCGACAACAACAACAACAACAACAAAATAGATGGGGGCAAATGCAAAATGATAAGCCGAAAAGTTTTTCTGGCGTTTTCCCTCAACTTTTCTTGCACTTGCACAAAATTATTTAAGTTTTTGGCCGTTTGTTTGAGTTTGCTGTTTGCAGTTTTTTTTTGTTTTTTTTTGTTTCAGTTTTCGGCTTTGTTTCAAGTGCGTTTCGCATATTAAAAATGAATTCTTAAAAAAAAAAATAAGTTTAAATAATTAAAGAAGTGCGTGCCAAATGGAGAGATTAAGCGCTCAAACACTGGCCAACAACAGAAAAGTTTTTCTTAACCGAAATTGGGTCAATTAAAAAGTTGTCTTGCGGCCCGGTTGAATGGCCAGAGAAAAGTCTCTAAGCAAGCTGCTCGTTAAGCAGTTGCTGAACTAATTAAATTATTTGTTTACTTTTTTTTTTTTACTTTTATGTTGAAAACAAAGTGTTAAATTGAATAGTGTTTTGATTTAAGAAAGTGTTTAAAAAGTAAAATATTAGTTTATATTTTTTGTATAATTTTTAAAATTGATATGATATTATATATAAATATTTATATAACTTTAAAGTTCACTGTAGTGGTTCTTTAAAATGGTATATAATTAAAATCTTATCTTCATGAATTTCATGTAAATATTTTAGCTTAAAATAAGAAATAAAAGCCAAACAATTCACAGCATTAAAAAACGTTTTTTATATTTTGAGCCAAATAATTCATTGAGTTTCATTTTGGTCAACAGCTGGTTTTATTGTCATGCAACTCATTTGTTTTATATTTAAGTTTATAGTCGTAATTAAAAAAAAAAGGAAGAAATTCTGCAGCAGATTTTTTTTTTATAAAACAATAAAACTTGAATAAAAGCTTTTTTTAAAGGCATTTGGACTGCATAATATACTCTACAATGCAACATTAATACTCTTCAATTCACATTAAAAATAAAAAAAAAGTCAAGGCTGCCAAAATTTTTTAAGAAAACCAGCTTTAAATTACACTCAGAAAAACAGGTTCAACTCGCGTTACCAAATTCCTGACCCATATATACTTATACTATAAAATATCATGCAAAATGCACCTTTAGCATTTTACAGTAATTTGAATGCCACAAATACAATAAATTAGTACACAAATATGGCAAGGATATTTGTAGATTCCGTACAATAAATTCGTATTTCTCTATATACGAAATGAATTCGCATTCGAATAAGAGCAATCCAATTCGTAGCATTAATTTGAAGCAGCATTTTGTATAAATTTTGTGTTTTTTTTGTGTTTGGTATTTTTATTTTAAACAATAAAAAGTTGTTTATCACGGGCTGCCACAAGCACGCGGCCGAACGCATTTAAATGAGCCGCAAACAACAATTATTGTAAATGCTGCTGCATATATACATACATATTCATGTACATATATACACATCTACAATTTATTTATATATGTACAATATTTTGCAATCATATTTATTTGTGATTTTTATGCTGAATGCATAAATTGTTTGCAAATGACGGAAAAGTCAGCAGAACAAACGTCGCCCACCCAGCAATAAATATAAAAACAATATGTATTCGATTATTCAATATTGATATGCAGAGGTATTATTTGAAATGAGCTTTAAGTCATAAATTAATTCCATTGATCCTGTAATAAACAGCGTAAATGACTGCAAAATTTTTCAGAGCTTTCAGCTGCAACATTGCGTAAGGCAACTAACTATTCGATTAATATTAAATGCAATATGTAGAAATGCAAAATTTTGCCGGACTATTAATTTTTACATATTTTGAACTTTTGAATTAAGCTGCTAACACTTTAAAGCTTTAAGCTTGCGCATATTAATTTATTATTCTCGATATCAAGTTCAAGATCCTAAGATCGTAGAGCTTTTATACCAGGATGCATAACTTCTCATCTTATTACTCATACTTGAAAATATATAAATTGTTTAGAACACTACCACAAAGCTTGAACTTAAGTTTAAGCTTAAGCTGAATAAAGCTAAAAGCTCATTATCGAAAGCTTCTCATCTGTATTGGTGCATCCTTGCATTTAGTTTTGAATCCACTTTTGCAGCAATTGTTTTGAAAAAGTTGAGTAAATGGCAAAAGTTTTCAATCAATGCAAGATTATTCGAAATGTTTATTATTTATCGTTGATTACTGGGCGAAAACTTTCTAATGAAGTCATCAGAAATTGTTTGTTATGCAAACAATGGGAAAATGTCGTTAAATCAGTGCATGCTGTGACTCAACTCAGCTCGGCTCTGCTGCTAAAATCAACTATAAAATTAATTAAAGGTAACAATCGGTGTTTAGCTGGACGCCAAAGCGAATGGAAACAGGTCAGTGCATAAATTGCAAGAAAACGGCAAAGCCGGAAGACAAACGACAAAAACAGTAGAAAATTAAATGTAAAGAGACAAAGACGGTGTGGAAAGGGTGGAGAGGAAGCGGGACAGACAGACAGCGGCGACAACTTCATGAATTGTGCAACGAGCATACAGAAGCGCCCAAAAACGAAGAGTTTACAAAGAAGCATTTGAGTGGGCTGCAAGATAACAAAGTTTAAGTACCCTAACTGAGGGAAATAATATAGAAAAATATATATTATTGGATACAAGACTTCAATATAAAGTTTTAATACTCTAATGGAGGTAAACTTAAAAGAAAATCGAGAGAATTATTTAGAGTGTGTTTTAGAGTAATGCAAGAATCATGAATGAAACTTAACTTCTATATAGCTGATATTTAGGCATGTCTACACTGAAATACTTTCACATATGACATATTAATATATGCATAAAAATATATTTATTTATCTATAAATATATCTATGTATCTTATAAGAAGTCTTATAATAGATGTCCCATAGATAGATAGTTAGAGTTAGATATTAGTCTGAAGCTGATTGAACTCTGTTATCGTCTACTTTCCATTTCGCATTACACATGCCAGCATATACTCTACATACCCTGCAGAAAGCGTATGCTGAGCATAAGTATGTATAAAACAATAAATTAAAATGCAAATTTAAACGAAAATGAATGTAAACAGTAACAAACACTTGCAGCGCTGCGCTGTCTGCAATCAGCTTGCTCTCAGATATGTCTTATATAGACTGCCAGCTAGCAGTCAGCTCAAGGCGACTGCAATTGCAACTGCAACAAATTGCGGCGACAATGAGACTACGCTCGGTTAGCTGCTAAAAAGAAACAGGAGCGGAATAAGCTATTCTAGTCAAATGGGCCCAAGGGCTAAAGAGTTAAGAGTGATAAGAAAACTAAGGGACATTTTAATTTAATTTAATTTACAATAATTAAATTTAATATTAGTCATTTATGTTATTTATAAGTTAATAAAATACGCTATAAATTTCAATTATAAATATATAAATATTTGTAAGCAAAAAGCGTCGATATTTTTTAGTTATACGAAATGAATTCAAATTTTATAAATATAGTTTTCGCTTCGTTTAACTTTCTCTTTTATCCTATTGCCGCTTTGGGCCCTCCTCACCTTGCTGATCCGCACCTGTGCTTAAACACTGTGCTGACTGATGAGGCGGAAGTGTCATGGAAAGCGAAAAAAACAGACTCAACTATAGCGACTCGACGGCGACCAACTGACCCGAAAAAATACCAAAAAAGAAACACTCGAATAGCCCAGAATTCGATGCGAATCTTTGGATAGATTGCCAGGCGATAGAAGTGGCCCATTGTTCCGCTAGACGGCCTGAAGGTCAGCCATTGTATGGTAGTGTGTGTGTGTGTGTGTGGTAAGTGCTTTGGGCCAGAGCCAAAACAAACGTAAAATGAAGTTGCGCCAGTTACCACGTGTCACTTACCTAGTGGGCGTGCCACAATAAACGCCCAAATAATACCAAAAAATATGCAGTTTCCAAAAATCTGTCTGGCCTTACCTAAAAGTAAAATAGAAAACAAGATAAATATGGTATATTCAATATGGAGACAAAGTAGAAAAAAAATATATATATAAAAACTTTAGTTTAATTTACAAAATATTGTACAACAGTTATGGGGGCGGGTCCTTTTGTGTGTGTGGATGCCACAGTTTGTGGCAAGCTGCAACTGTGCTCTGTGGCCAGCCGGGCAGCTACACCCGCAGAACGATAAAAAACTTTCTTGTTTTATTTATCTCACAAATTTGCATTGTTTTATTTTATTTTATTTTTGTCTGTACTCAAATAATTGCAACAGAAAGAGCAAGAAATTTGCAAATGGCTCTGACCGCCAAGCCAGAAAGCAGAGCAAAATAATAAAAGTGACTCAAAATGTTTTTTAGCTGGTAGAATGTGTGGGTGTGGGTTTTATACCCTGAACCCATTGAAAATAGGAAATCAGGGTATAATGGTTTTGTTGCAGACCCCACAAAATATATATACTCTTAATCAGTGTGACGAGTTGAGTCGATTTGGCACTATTACTCTGTCCATTTCCCCCTACGTATATCGAAGTATTGCTTCCAAGTATTTCCTCTTTCTTCTAAGTATTTCCTCTACTTATTTCCTTTACGTAAGTTCTCTACGTAATTCCTCTACGTAACGCCTCTACATAATTCCTCTACGTCTTTAATGCTTATAATTTCACTTCACTGTATTGCGCTGACCCCCACCAGGCCTGGACGACTGAAGACTGACTGAAGAAATGCAACAGCTGATGCCCTTTATATGTATAGGGCGACTTTTACTCAAGCACTGTTGAGCCCAACAGCAGGTAGAGCTCGCTGCAGTCGAGCTTCAAGTGAGCAATGGGAACGCTCTCTGCTGCTGTGAGCATTCTAGCTTCGTTTTACCTAAATACAAATACCAAATGAGAACTGCTACATACACATAGACAATTTTAATGATCTGCTGCCATTCTTCTCTGCTTGCTTTTACTTTTACTCAAGTACTGTATGCGCACATGCCTATGTGTGTCTATATATGTGTGTGTTTGTGTGTGTGAGTGTGTGTGTGTTTGTGTGTGAAATTGAAATATCAGTTCTTTAAATATTTCCTTTACACACTCTTTTTCCTCATTAATATTCTATATTTTTCATGCAGCTAACTTATTGAAATTCAAATTCAGATTTGTTGGCAAAACTTTTCATTTAAAATATCAGCAAAAAAATCATAAACCAAAAGTGCTGCTGGCTTTTCACCATTAGTTTCAAGCGTATTAAAATCGATGTAAATAAAATTGAAACACAAAAATGAATGGACCGCAAATGAGAATAGAGCTCGAGCTGGCTGTTGGCTGTTTGTTCGATTCTGGCTGCATTTGCCACTGGCTATCTCGAATGTATTTCGTTGTTGTTTTTGTTGTCGTCGTGTTTAATGATTATTTGCATATTTTTGCAGCCAAACAGCTGACAAAAGTCAAACGAAAGCAGTCGAGAATCGAATAAAAAAAAAAAAGCGATTTACTGCTATTTATGAGTCGCCCGAGGTGAATGAATATTTATTGGATGCACGGCATCAAAACCAAATGGGGAATAATTAAAAGTAATAAATGCGAAACTAATATAGTTTAAAGTGAGTTTTGGCAATTGAATGAATTCTGATTTGATAAGGATAACTGTAAGAGAAGAGCAGTAGAAATAATTAAATGAATATGCCAGGGAATAAAATCCATTTAATTGAAGATGAAATTCATCTGAAATAACTGATTCTATTTTTAGTTAAATAATTTTTTATTCAATGTATCTATTGTCATTTAAAAACATTTTTTTTTAGTTTTCTGTGCGTAAATAAATTCACATTTAAATTGAATTATATTACGATTCCATTTCCTTGAAGAAGTTTCCTTCTTATACACTTTTATCATACTTCAAACATTTGCATTCAATTCAACTAAATCATCTGAGTGTGTGTGAGTGTGAGTGTTTTCTTATCATTTCATATAATATCAAATAAGAGCTGCAAAATTTGGACAAGACGTTAAATAAACAATAAATATTTGAAGATTTACAGATTGAAGTGAGTGAAGAATCTGCTTCAATGGAATGAACTAATGAATAAAAATTCAAATATGTAGCAAAAGCATAAAAAATCGAATGCAATCAATACACGGCATCCAACAGAAGGTTAAATAAACAACACACACACACGTATACACGCATACATACAGACACGCCCACACATAGTCACACCCGCACTCTCTGGTCTAACGTTTCCATTTGAAATGTTAACCAAATGTTGAGCGAGGCGTTCAACTCAATTGAAAAGATTTTTCATCAAATTCAAACACGTCGATGCGGAAGCTGGCAAATGAATTATTGCTCCTGGGCGTCTATTTTTGTTGGACCAAAATCCAGGACTAAAACCAGAATACAAACACAGACTCCAACAAACACACGCACACACACACACACATCAATGCTAGTCGAAAATGAATCATTTGTAATATTATTTTATTTTATTTTTTTTGAAACTGCGCCAAAAACTTGACACCTCTTAAATAAATACCCAAAAATAAACCAGTCAAAAGGCAGCAGCCACAGTAGCAGCAGCAGCGTCAGCCATACCAATAAAAACAACAACAATTGGCATTATCTTGATGGCATTTGTATTCCAGCACCCGCACGTTTTAGCCAAGTTGCGACCCTCGAACACAATCCCAATTCCCACCAGGCAGTCCAGACCGTAGCCAAAGCCAAGCTCGACCTTCAGCTGCACAGTTTGACAGCTGAGCAGCAAATACATACATACATAGATAGATAGATAGGAAAAAAAGATGTGTATATACACATATATAGATAGATATGTATATACAAATCTGTACGGATCTATGCAGGTTAAATAAATGCAAAGAATTCACTTATGTTTGAATTTCATTTGAAATTGGGTATGATAAAAATGAAGAGAGAATATGTTCATGGCGAAATGAAAAGTAGATGCAGAGAGAAAAGAGAGAGAAAGAGCAAGATAGTGAGAAAGAAAGAATGAAAGAACGAGAGAGATACAGATAAAGCTAGAGCTAGAAATAGAGCTAGCGGTAAAGGTAGAGCAAGAGGTAGCGGTAGAGCTGGAGCTAGAGGTAGGGCTAGAGGGAGAGCTAGAGGTAGAACTGGACTTAGGTGTAGAGCTAGAGGTAGAGGTAGAGCTAAAGCTAGAGGTAGAGGCAGAGGTAGAGCTAGAAGTAGAGCTAGAGGTGGAGGTAGAGCTAGAGGTAGATCTGGAAGTATAGCTAGACGTAGAGCTAGAGGTAATGGTAGAGCTAGAGTTAGAGCTAGAGGTAGATCTGGAAGTAGAGTTAGACGTAGAACTAGAGGTAGAGTAAAAGGTAGATCTGGAAGTAGAGTTAGACGTAGAGCTAGAGGTAAAGGTTGAGCTAGAGCTAGAGATAGAGGTAGAGGTAGAGGTAGAGGTAGATCTGGAAGTAGAGTTAGACGTAGAGCTAGAGGTAAAGTTTGAGCTAGAGCTAGAGGTAGAGGTAGAGGTAGAGCTAGAGGTAGATCTGGAAGTAGAGTTAGACGTAGAGGTAGAGGTAAAGTTTGAGCTAGAGCTAGAGGTAGAGGTAGAGGTAGAGGTAGAGGTAGAGGTAGAGGTAGAAAAACTTAAAGGCAAGGAAATACCAAGGACTTCAGCATAGACTCAATAGAGTATTAGCAGAAATTAAAAATTTCGAGCAATAATTAATTTATGTACTATATGAAATTTTGAATAAGATGTGAGAAAATCCTAGGAAAGTAGTATCCAATAGAGTGCTATGCTTTGCTTATATACCATCTCTTCTACTGGGCAGCCCACAGCTTTTATAATAAATGATTATACATATGCTTATTATAATATATATATATTATAGATTGTTGTAAGTACTATGTTATACAATATTTCCATTATTTAACAATTTTGCTACACGGTATTTAATAGTCGTATAGATTAAACTTTATTGCACCGACTTAACTGTTTGTCTTGCATTTTATTTTTGCGCCCGCAGCCAACGAATTAACATTAAAGTTTTATTTATTTTTATATAAAGCAAACACTATGAACAGATATACATATATGGATATGCAAACATACACAAGTTGATATCAGTAAATATATATATATGTAAAATATATATATGTATTGATATTTATCCACAAATTGTTGTTGTTGTTGTTGTTGCTGTTGCTGCTGGGCAGCTATTTGCATAAACCACAAAATCCGCTTGTTTGTATTAGCATTTCGGTTTTCGGGCATTCAATAAGTTTTGTAACTCTTCGCAAGTCGTTTAAATTTTTATTTTTTTTTTTTAAGAGAGCCAGCCAGCAACTTGTTTTTGTTTATAAACAACAATAAAGATATACATATGTACATATGTAAATTGTTGTTTATAGAGCCAAAAGAAAGAGGGAGCAGCATATCTTTCTGGTGTATTCATCTTTATTAGGCACTCATTCATGTGTGCAGAGCAGAGAGACGATAAATGGTCAGAGAGACAAAAGACAAAAGTTTTGCCAAGCTGGCCAAAAATGATGCTGATGATGAAACAAGAGTGAAGGATGGCCACGCCCACACGCCCACGTAGCCACCCAAAACTTCACCCTCGGGGATTACTTTCAGCCAGAGAGACATGGAAGCGAGCCAACTACATAATAAGTTATCAATCAAATATTTTGGCATATGGCTGGACCTGCTGCATCCAATCAATTTGTATGATAAAGTCAAATGACGGACGAAGGGCGTTGAGAAGGGGGCGTGGTAGCCAAGTTGGGGTTGAGTTTATCGTTCCCTTCTATTTTTTCTCCTTTTTTTTTTTTTTTTTTTTTGCTGTTTAGCATTGTTTGCCTTGACAGTTGTAAAGTGATTTGGTACGTGTATGTTGTATGATAATCATTCACAATTTCGGATTCGGTATTTCCATATGCCAATTTACATCCAAAATATGATTTGTATTGTGCCAGTGGGTGGGAAATTGTAGATCATTTGTAATGCTAATGGTATGATGGAAGATTAATAGGAGCGACAATGTCAGAGATTGTACGATTAGTGAGCTTTGCGTGGCACATATAATTTACATGTAAGAAAGAAATCAGTGATAAGAAATATGTATACTATATAGTTAATAATAACCTATATGGAAAATTATATAAAATATATTATATATTATATCATGAACAGTTGCATAAGTCTATAACTAAAATTTCTTAAATTTCAAGTTTTGCTTTCTTAAAATAATTTGTAGTACAATTTTTATTTACTATACCCATAATATACTACCTCACTTTTACCACTACTAATACTACTTTCTTATGTTTTCTACTCCGTTCTGACATAATATTCTAGATACTTTCTACAGCATTTCTTATGTTACATAACATTTGTTCTTTGTATTTACAGCTACTCAATTTTGGCATATCTGCTACTACTCGAATTGTTTCTCTACTTCTAAGTAAGCTCCTACTAATCTACTACTAATCTACTACTAATCTACTACTTTTACTGAATCTTACTCTTAGATCTAAAATAAAGATCAAACAGAATATAATAAAAGAACGTATTCCATGTTTATTTACGCCAATCTGTTATGGCTACTCTTTTGCATATCTATTAAGCTCCGCATACTCTATTTACTACCATTAACTACTATTTTTAAATGCATTGTCATAGTCATAAAAAACATGTAATGACTTTAATTTTTGCTTAGCTTCCAAGTTTTTTTTACTATTTTTTATTTTTAAACATTTTTATTTTTATTTAAAAAAAGGATTTACTTAATATCTTCAGCAACCTCTATATGCTACTTGACATTTTGCAGCCTATGACATTCTTTATGAATTATTTAAATATTTTTTCGTTATCAAATTAGTAGCGTGTGTTAATCTTCTTAGCAGCATAAATACCAGTTTTTTTTCTTCATCAATGTCTATCATAAAAATCATAATCGAGTTGCTAAATAATAAACCGGCAGCTCATAATTAAAATGAATTCATAAAGAATGAAAAAAAAAAAAAAAAATAAATAATGATAAAATGGCAATATTACAAATGTATTTGTCAAGCTTCATAAGTTGACAAAAAACTATTTGTGTTTCTGTTTACCAATATCGAAACGACATTTCGTCTGTGATTTCCTGTTTATTGAGCGGCAGCAAAAAGTTTTCTTGGCTCCGGGCAAAGGCGAAGAGAAAGAAAAACAGAAACGGAACTAATACAACTCCAATGAAACGAACAGATAAATGTGACAAAGTTTCGGCTAATGGCCTAGAGAGCACAGTGCTTCAAAATAAATATGCTAATTTAGACACCATAAAAAAACCAGAAAAAAAAAACAGCTAAAAATCATTTAAGCACAATGAAGCGTAAAATGTAGAAAAAATGTTAAAATATTTCGAAGCTAACCAAAATGTCAGATGGTCAAAATACCAAAAAATACTCGTCATCATAATGATGATGATGATGATGATGATATTGATGCTGCTGCTGCTGCTGTATATGATAATGAGTTCAATGATGAGCAAATTTCTAGCTGATGTGGGCAGTTTAATAATTCGCATTGAGGAAGTGCCGTGCGTTGCGGACTTTGTAATTTAAAATTCCATTTGAATGGATGAAACACTTGCCAAGGTCAAGTCGCATCAATAGCAACTAATCAATAAAAAAATAAATAAATAAAAATGCCAACAACAAATTGGGCTGTCCGATAAATTCACTTTTGCTCCCAACAATTTTTTACGGCTGTGAAGTTTTTATTTTGAGCACAGTTGAAAGTGAAGGCAAGGTGTATAGGCTTGTTGGAAAGGTTTGTAAAAAGTGGAAGAATTTTATTAAGTATATAGAGTATTGGTAAGCCAGATATCCATCCAGAGTCACATCTCTTATTTTCACAGAGTCACTGCAGTATCTGAGTAGTCGTGCATACCCATTAAATATATTGCTTTTGATGTTTATTTTCAATGAACTCCGCTGAAGTGAAGTGCTTCTTATGTGGCAGTTGATCGAGTTGCGTAACGAGTGGAGAGTAGAAGCTGTTGGGTCAAGTGTGACCGAGTGAGTTGTAAATACGAAAGCAACCAATATGGAGCTTATGATAGATAGATTGGCATAGTTTGCGTTCGACTCTCGACTCTCGACTCTCGGGCTCCCCAAGCAAATAAAGTGAAGTGACTCAGAGTGTTTGCTAATGTAAAATGTGTGTTGCCTGATGGCTCCTTCTTCTTCTGCTTCTTCATCTTCTGCTCTTTTGGTGTGTGACTAAGAACTCGATTTAGAGATTGATTGCCGCCGAGTAGTTGACAAATTATAGCCAAAGGTTCGAAGTTGTCGCATTTTAGCAAACAGCTTAAGGCAAGCGCTGAGGCGGCAAAGGTTTATGAGTGCTTTTACCTGCATATAGAATATATCAAACTGTTCTCTATATTTATGGCTTAGCAAATGTGAGAGGGTTATAGAATATATATATATCTTATATACTTTTAGAGAAGTTAAGGGTTAACTCTAGAGAGAGAATGTATTACACTATTACAGTTTTCATATTTATAAAATATTTATTATTATTAATTAAATGCGATTCTGATTGAAATCAAGTAGTATTATTTAAGAATATTAATAATTATAACTAAATAATTATAAAATATTCATTTCAGATTTTATCTAAATTAAAATGGTTAAATATTTAGAAAATATTCGTGCATCTATCATTGGACTACTATTGTCTCATATTTCCAGCTCAAACGAATACAGTTAACATTTGCACCTCAGTTGACCCCCAAGTTGAGCTGAACCTTTGACCCTGTTTAGCTCAGGTTGCATAATAAATAGTAGTAAGGCTTCCAAAAGCACAGACACAAACGCAGTATTAATCAACGACTAGGCCCTGGCTCCCAGCCTAAAACAGTTTTGGAATTAATCAACGGAACAGGGTAGGGGCGACGTACGGCATTAAGGTGCTCTACGCTCTTCGAGTGAAATGAACTCATTTGCTTTATATATAGCAGATAATATAATATAATTTATATGCGTGCCATTGACATTGAAAGTCGTGGCAGATGTTAATTAAAGTTCAGCAAAAATTTACCTGAACCAAAGATCTGCGCACAATGAAGACATCAACAGCAAAAATGATGTCGGCAACAATAAAAGTGAAGGCATTAAAGCTAGTTCGCTGCTTGGATAGTTGTTGCCAATGTGTTGGTTGGGCAGTCAACACTTTGCTTCGGTTTTCGCTACGTGCTACAGATGAAAGCGATTTTCACTGCGCAAAGCATCCAGCAAGAAAACCAAAAAACCAAACTCAACTCAACTCAACTCAACTCAACTCAACTTAGCTGAGCTGAGCTGAGCTGAAGCCGGTGTTATGAAAAACGCTTTTCATATTTATTGTTGGCTCGTTTATGTTTTGTTTTCGCATTTTTGCTACACTTTATTTGCGTTGGCCGTAATGAGGGGCAATTTATGTTAATTTCAGGTAAGGTCGGCACATAAATCTACGTTAGCAGTGAAATTTAAAGCCAGTGCCGTGCCACGTGAACAGTTCAAAAAGTCAAGAAGAAGATGATGGCAGAGGTTGTGTGATAAATAAACCCAATAAGTGCAAAGCCAATGAGAGTTTGCTCGACTGCCAGATGCTCTGCTAAAAGAGAATATTGCAATTTTGCTGATTCTATTCAAAATTTTTTACTGTCAATTGTTTTACTATCATATATGGAGTTACAGTTCGAGTATACTCGACTGACAGATGCTCTGTTATTAGAGATTTCAGAATTTTATGTTTACTAATATATATATGTAAATTCAGTGCGATCCAAATACTCTATTAAAACTCTCTTTAATAAATACGCCCTAATATACACTTCCTTGAACTTGTAACAAATTGCACCTACCCGACTGGGATATACTCTGTTAAAAGACAAAGTATCTTTTATGCTTCAGTTTGTAATATAATCAATAGCGATACAACATTTGCCCTAAAGGAAGTAAAGCCAGTCTGCCAAGTGAGCTTAGCATACTCGACTAACAAATACTCTGTTTAGTAAATAACATCATTTAGCATTCGATAGTTTAGAAAGTAAAACATTATCTTTTATTATACTATATTATCATATTATGCCCATATTATCATAATATTCAACAAATATAACTACTTATATATATCATAAGTTTTCACTCCTCAAACTTGTCGCTTTACAGGGTATTCCATATCTTCCATATTTTTTTGTACAAACGTTTGTAAACATGAACAATTTATAAACAAATTTTCGTGTTGTCAATTTATATTGAAACTAATAAATTTGACAGGGCGTAACCAGCGCAACACACACACACACACACAAACACACACACACACACAGAAACAGGACATCGGGTCAAAGTGAGTGGAACGGGTCGGGTCAGGGCAGCTGGCGGTAGGGCGTGGCCGTACAGCGCCTGAGAGGGGGCGTGTTGTGGCTATAAAAAATAGACTTGTCAACTGTAGGAGCAGGTTTAACCTAACTGTTGTTGTTGTTGTTGTTGTTGTTGCTGCTTGTATTTGTTTGCTGAAACAAGTGAAAGTGTCAACGCCATGAAAAATGATGAATGGCACAGAGAATGGGATAGCAAAAAAAAAAAGCGAAAAAAAAAACAACGAGAAAATACAGAAAGAAATATATATGGAGAGTGGCAGGCCGATCAATGCGGCGTATGCGTAATTTATGTACTCTGCATGTCTGCTGCTGCTGTTGTTGTTGTTGTCTACTGTGTGTGTGCGTGTGTGTGTGTACTTTGTCTGCAAGTGAAAAGTTTTGCCTACAAAGCGAGCAATCATTAGCTGCTCACACAGATAGCACCCAAAATATAGACATTGAGTGACGAGCTAAACAATCGGACTGTATAGTTGATGTAGCCAAATGGTGCTATCTATATATGAGGTAGATATCAATTATAATGTATGTGAAAAGTCAATTTTATTTACTGAATAAATATTAAACCCATATTATATTTTATATTTCTTAGCTTTTAAATACTTTTAGATTATTTTAGATCATTTAAAATTAAAATTTAAATAAAAACTACATTAAATAAAATGGCCAACTCGCATTCACTTCTATTAGACTTTGCTAACTCCAGCTACAACCCTTAATACAACAAATTAAATGTAACACTTTGGGGCACATTACTTTAAAGCCCCTCCCAGATTGGGTGTTGTTTGTGGAGCTGTAAGCAAAAACAATGCCTGGTTATTATTCAACGCTCAAGCCGCGCACCTACTCCATAAACAACTCTCGCAGACTGGATTCTAAAAATACGAGCGCCAGCAACGGGGGCAGCGGGGGCAGCAGAGCTGGGATAGGGGTCAGGTGCTAATGTGGCTGCTTATCTGGCAGTCGGCGCTTCTAGGACTTCATAGATAACTGGCAGGACTCATGGAGCGAACGCGTGAGCTGCATAATGAAAATGCTGCGGGTGAAAGTGGTAAAGGCAGATGGTGGGCAGAAGTCACAGAGAGATAGAGAGAGAGAGAGAGGGAGAATGGTGAGGGAGGGTGAAGGCAACATTTGAATAGCAGTCTCTAGAGTAGCTGCAAAATGTTATGAACGCGCTAAGGCGTATTATTTAGTGCCACGAATAAAACTGAATAAACTGAGCAGCAAAAGGAGAAGGGAATATAGAAAGAGAGAGACAGGCAGAGAGAGAGAGAGAGAGAGAGAGATAGAAACAGTTGTCAAAGCAAGTGAGCTGAGTTCAGTAAGTTAGCCAACAGAGGATGGGCGGCAGCTGGTTTTGTGATTCGGTTAGATGCTAATTTCTTTGCCATGTGCCAATGCCGTCCATGCGTAGTTGGCAAAGTGCTAATTTTGTAGCCAAATGGTGAACGAGCTGAGAAGGGTTTCCACCAACAGCGGAATGTCGCGAAAGTACAAGATTTTCACCTTAAATTCCAGCTGAAAGAGAATGGATTCAATTCAGTTTGTTGAGTGAAGGTGTCAAAAGGCAACTGGGCAAACAGATTGTCAAATATTGAAGCATGAAGACGAATGACTAAATGCTATAAAGAAAGCCAAAAAGCGACATTTTGCACATCACAGAAAAGATCTGACTAAGAGCTGACTTATTTATATGCACGCCAATTATATTGAGCGAAACGTTTAACATTCGTTTAACATTCTAGGAATATATTGTAGCAGAGATAATTGCCCCGATAAATGGTTTGTAGTTTTCTTGGAAGTCCAATGATAAAGACTTGTTCTTGGCTAGACTCGTCTAGCATACAAATGTCACCGGACTCCTCTAGTAGAGGAGCAGCTATAATAATAGACCATAGCCATGGCAATAGACGCAAGTAGAATAGTTTGATATGTTCGATTAGGAGGATTTTTCAAGGGAACCCTGATGATGTGGAACTGTTGGGGAATCTGTTAAACGAGAGAGATGTTCTTTTGCATGACTGGTATATAAGAATAGAGGAAGTCTTTGTGCTGATATTCTCTTAATAGACTACCTTAACAGATTACTTTGTTGGAGTGTTCTATAATACAGCCGAGTCTCGATAATTCGTACCCCGCTAAATCGAAAACCTCAATAATTCGTAAAAAAATCGAGACTCCACTGTATTTATATTATATCTGAAGGACTCTCTTAGAAAGAGTCATTCATCGAAATTTCATCACTTCTATCCATCATTCTATCAAGTTTATTTACGACTTATCATGACTCGATGACTTATCCTGACTCTTACTGATTCCTTCTCCTCTACGATTCTGTGGAGCTCTTCTTCTCAAAGAATCATCTTACAGATTTCTTTATCAAACAAAACTCTCTTTTCTATTAGTTTTCATATCTCATATAGAGTGTTTTCATATTCTACCTCATTTATCATTTTCTATCATTATTCTCCCTCAGCTCAATTCTCAGCCCAATCTATAAATATAATTATATATTAAAGCAACTCCCAAGCAACGTTTCCTTTAATTTAAGCTCCCTCCACAATATTCCCAGTATTGCCTTCCAGCTTAAATTCAGCACCATTAAACTCCAGCGTATCTATAAGTCTATCAGCCATCAAAGCAGCTTAGTTTCAATAATTGTCAGCTACATATAGCTGGAAGTAAGGGTCTGTTATAGCGCCATAGAGCTCACTGGGGGCAACCTTTGGGCGCCCATTCGAAAATTCATTCAAGCAATGCAAACGAGCAGCAGTAACAGTAAATCTAAAACACGCACTCGAAAAAAAAGTAGAAATCACACACACACACACACACACGCACACACAACACAACAATAAAAGTTTCTCATGAAAAAAATATACGAAGCGAAAAACAAATATGAGAAAAATGCTCTTGTTGTTGTTGTTGTTGTTGTGCGTGTGTCGAGCCTAACTGGGCCTAAGTAACGAACCCAGTGAAGTCTATGACCTGGCCACCTATAGCCACCCCACATATAGACGCCCCCACGCCCCACGCCCTCCCGTTGGCAATCAAAAGCGGCGGCGGCGTTTTTCTTTTGGGCTGCGGCTCTTAGCCTAAGCGCGGTACAATGAACTTTGCACAGGCATTGGGGCCATACCCCGGCAAACAGCAGCAGCCACCAGCCAGCGTAAGGGCGCCAGCTTGGAGCTCACTCGGCCTGTGCGGCAATGCAATGCAAGCAGCATTTGAGAGCAGCTTGCATGCTGCGTTGACTGCGGCTGTTTGCATTTAAATTTTTCACATTCAATTCATTTGAGGCCTGCCAACAAAAAAAAAAAAGCAAACAAAGTTACAAAGACGAGGCGCAACTCAGTGCATAGGAGCAGGGGGCGGCAGGGGACGGGGACTTGGGGGCACATGCTATTCTCTGGCTTGAAGGGGCATTCATTCATGTTGAGGGGCTCGCCCCTTGGCTGAGCTAAACGCTGCGCAAAATGAAGCTAATACTCGAGTGTTGCAACTAGTTCTGTGCCACGCCCCCCCCACCCTTAGGCAAAATGTAAGCGCCCCCATTTCAACCTGCTGCTCCCTGCTGCACTGCGTCCACTTGCAGCTGCAAATGACTAGCGGCCTTTGCTAAATTTTGATGTGGCCTTTGTTTTTTCTTCTTTTTGTTTTCTTTATATTATTTTCATGAACTTTTCTTTTTCTATTTTTGTTGTGTTTTTTTTCTTTACCTTGTCGCCCATTTGGGTTGCATTGTGTGGGCGTGGCAAGCATCTGTTCTGCGCCCATTTCATTTGCTCGGTTGCTCTTTAAGAAACATTTTTCAACATTTTCTGTTGAGAGAGAGAGAGAGGGAGGGAGGGAGAGAGTAAGTCTAGTCCAGGCTTTCAAACAATTTCCAACAGTGTTTTGCACCTGTAGAAACTTTGCCAGGCAAATGTTCATTATAATTTTAACAAAATATAGATTTGAATACCACAGCATGAGTTCTACTTGAATTTTGAATAATTTTGTTATATAGAACAAATAAGAGTGCTGCCCAGATAAAATTTTTGCACACACCTTTTATTCCAATCTTTCATGGCTAACAATGCACGCACACACACACACACGACCATACATATATATATATATATATATAAATGAGCTCTGTGACTCTTCAGCTTAAGCAGTGAAGCGTTTGCTTTGAGAACTTCATTGTTGAATATAATTTTACTTCCAGTTGCACATGCTACATCAACTTTTCATGGCATCAGTAAGACATCCAAATCTACGAATTAACAAATGAGCATAACTCTGGTATTTCAGATAGTCTCATATTTAATGCAAAGGCGGAGGTGTGGGATTCCCACTGATGCCATTTCAGCTTTTTTCCTGTCATATCTGGCTTTTTATACCCTGAACCCATTGAAAATGGGAAATCAGGGTATAATGGTTTTGTGAAAAAGTATGTAACAGGCAGAAGGAGGCGTGGCAGACCCCATAAAGTATATATATTCTTGATCAGGGCGATGAGCTGAGTCGATATAGCCCTGTCCGTCTGTCCGTCCGTCCGTCCGTCCGTCCGTCTGTCCGTCCGTCCGTCCGTCCGTCCGTCCGTCCGTCCGTCCGTCCGTCCGTCCGTCCGTATGAGTGCGTCGATCTCAGAAGTTACAAGAGCTAGAGAGCTGAAATTTTATATGTAGACTCGTGTATACCATACGCAGTACGAGTTTATCATATTTTTTCGATAACTCATTCGATATCTTTTTTATCGAGGATAATCGATAAATGTATATTGTTTTTTCAGCCTAATTTGAGCACTATTGGAGGTAGAGACTTCAGATTTACTGTGTATATGCAATTGACGATTACACACATTTTGTAATTTACAGATTTTGGATACCACGCCCCCTTCGACCCCAATTTGTAAAAAACGTATTTCAAATACTAGAGACTTGTGCTTCGGAATGTACACACATTTATTCATTTTGATTACATTCTAAAAGTTTCATTAAGATCATACGTCTACAAACGAAATTATTCAACAAATAAAATCTCATAGTATTGCCCACACTGCTGCGCAGCCCAAGCGCAGTCGCTGCTTACTGCGCAGATAGCAGAGCGCGGTCTTATGCGTGCGTGTGTATGCATGTGTATGTATGTGTGCATAAAAGAAGTGCAGAATGATTAGAATATCAGCTTGGAGGGTTCAGGGTATCCCCTAGTCGAGCAGTCTCGACTAGAGCCTTCTTACTTGTTTATTTTATTTTATTTAAATCATTTACTTTTTTTTTTTAAATATTATATTTATTTATTTTTTAAAATTTATTTTATTTATTTATATTTTTTTAAATTTTAATGGAAAATACTTATGAAATATAAGACGATATTTTTTAAGTTCCTTTTTTTTTTTTTTTTTTTTTTTTAGAAAAGTCTATCTATCTCATAAATTTCGCCAAAAATCTACTCCTCTTTATATGCCCTGCCTATAAACATTCTATCCTAATTTGATTTAAGCCATTTGCCATTCGTTTGACACTCAACAGCTGAAGCATAAAATGGATCGATTACATTTGAAATTTCGCTCATAGTTTAGATTAAGCATCAACACTTGAACGTTTTACTCTAGATGTGTATGTGTGTGTGTATATATTTTTTCAACTTGCTTTACACCTGAATATTGCGTGTGTGTGTGTTTGTGTGTGCTGGCAAAAGTACCGTACATTTGCTAACAAGCCAACTACGTGCAGCCAACGCTCAAATAGGAACAACAACTAGAACAGCAACTAAAATAACAACAACAACAACAACAACAACAACAACAACACTTTGAGCAACAAGAACTCGCTCAGCAGCCACAACTCGACTGTTGCTTGACTAGGATACGACTGCAATAGTGTGTGTCTGTGTGTGTGTGTGTGTGAGGCCACAACGGTAAATCATCAGATCCACACACACAGCTTATAAACACGCATACACACACACACACACATACACCTGCGACAAAAAAAACTCCGGTTCACCTACTCCACAGCCAAGTTACCTTGCTGCCATCCTCCACTATTCGCCCCCACCTTGGCTGCCACGCCTCCTCTGCCCAGCACGAACAACATTTGGGTCTCATTCAGTTTTTCAGCTTTTATTTACACCCGTCAGCAGCATTGAGCGCACACAGTTTGTCTAACGAACTGTTTATGCTCTTTTACAATTTGGAAACATTTTAATTTGTCTAAGAAAAGTTTGAAAAACTTTAATATATTAGCTAATGGGTATATCAACTATAGAACACTTATATATGTATATAATATATCAAGCACTCATAATATACTGAATAGAAGATTTGCAATAGCGACAGCTGGCAGATACTGCTTAATACATTTTATAATATTATTATATTAAAAAAAAAAAATTAAATTTGTTTTTTTCATTTATTTTATATATTTTTTTTTTCATCTTATTGTTTTCGTTATTATTTTTACTATTTAATATACAATAATATTAAATAATAAATAAATAAATAAAGTAAAATTTAGTTATTTTATATGGTTTATATTACATATTTACATAATTTGAAATTATGCACATATTATCCAAATAATAAGCTCTCAGCAGCACGAATATTTTAAATATATTATATACATATATATATTTTAAATAAAAAAAAAAAATTTCCAAGATATCCTGACAACTTATATTTTGCAAAATAAAATTTTGTTTACCTCAAAAATATTTAAGAAATGTTTTTATATTTCATTATTATTATTATTATTTTTTTTTTTTACTCAAGTATATGCGTTGGCTATAATAAGGGAATATCCTTAAGTTTATTGCGCTTAACTTTACAGAGCCTTTAAGTTCAGCTATAAAGTTGAATGAGGCATAGTTAGGAGAGACATATAACATTTCCTTATGGCAAGACTGCCTGCAGACCAAGCTTAAAGACTTTTAATATTGGCAGTAACTCCTCACTCTCTCTCTCTCTCTCTCTCTCTCTCTGTTGCAAGGCCATAAAATATGATACAAAATACAGTTCAGGTCAATTGAATGTCTTTGTATTTGGGTCAGCAATGCTGTCGCGCCTGGCCACTCGCCTCTGCCTCAGCCTCAGCCTCTGCCTGGCTGGCTGCCACATCCAGTTGCAACAAGAGCCAGCCACTCGCGTATTTGGGCCACTGAGACTGGGCGGAGAGGATGCCCGGCACGCGGCTTCCAGGCAAACTTGTTTTTAATCGTTGTCAATGGCCAAAACGTTAAAGTGTCCCGTTTGTTGCTCGTGGACGGACGCTGCACTTGCGGCATTCGCTGTTTACACAGAGGCCTGGCTTTTATTTGCGGGCCAATTTGCTGGCTGCATTTGAAATAAAAAACAAAAACAAAGTGCAGCTAAACACAAAACTTGTTTCAAGTGCTCACAGCGCTGTCATCGTTGCATCGTGGCAAACAGGTTGCACTGTTAGTTGCGCTGATTGTTGTAAATCAGCTCAGCTAACCCCCATCCGAGAGACGCCACGCATCCCCTCCGCTCCCCTCACCCGCTCCATATAGCTAACATGGCAAATAAATTATGAGCAAATGGAGCACTGTTGCAGACAGTTATGCGAGACATATGAGACGATTTTCAAGCATAGCTAACTATCAATATTTACGCACAATATCATCTCCTTATACTCCGCTCTCTCCCTCTCCCACCCTCCTCTCTCTACATTTCTCTATGTGTTTATTTCCAAATGATTGCCTACAATTTGGTCGTGCGCAACGATTTAAGATTTTTTTTCCCATTTTTTTTTGGTATTTAATACGCATGACTTCAGCTTGACTCTGTTGTTTATTTATGTCGTAACTGTTTTTTCGACTCGTCAACGTATTCGTAGACCCGTTTTTATTTCGCTTGCTGCCTTCTTTTCTATTTGGTGCTATTTTCCTAACGAGTTAGCTCAGAGATTTGCGTGGGGATCAGCCTATGTAATGCGTATACAAGATACACAGAACAACCGAACAACAAGAAGCAGCCAAAGTTGTCAGCTAAATCTGAAGTTCAAGTCTGCGTGAGTGTGTGTGTGTGTGTGTGGGCTCCACTTAGTATGCTCCATATAACATGTAAATTATAGCATAGACCGAGAGTTGAGTAGATAGCTTAATAATACGGAAGTAAAATTTTAATGAAATCTTAAATAATATTCAATTAGTGCAGCCCATTTATAGAACCGAAAAGCGAGTTTAGCATAGTACTATAATAAATATATATAAGTCCAATACATATATACATATTATACATACATATATAAATCATATTGATAAAGCTAATTAATTTGAAAAAATATATATATCGATATTTATTCATATATATAAGGTTTTTAAAAAATTAAATATAAAATTGCATCAAACGCCAATACAATAATTTTAAATAAAATAAATTAAAATTTTATTTATAAAGTTTTTGTTTTTTTTTTAAGCAAATTTTTGTAAATTAAATAAATTTACATTTTAGATGCAGTATATTTTCTTAAAGCTTAGAAAGTATTTCATTAATATAAACTAAAAATAATAATTTTTAAATTCTAGTTCTCTTTATTATCTTTTGGGCATTTATTTGATTTACAATTAAATTTTTTTTTTTGGTATTTTTCTCAAACTTTGGACTCTCCCCACTTTCGCTAAGTGCACTTAACCACACAACTACAGTAAAAATCAATCTACGCACAGTATTCCAATTAAAATATTTTAATAAATCAAACAACGAAATCAATCGGCATTTCGAGAGAAACAGAGCGAGAGAGAGAGAGAGAGAGAGAGATGCAGAGGCAACACAAATGGAATTTGTCCGACATTCGTTTAGGCACCGTAACATGCGATGATCAGATGCCGCAACTATGTATGTTGAACAGTGTATTCGGAGATTGGTATTTTTCGACTGTGCAACTGTGCAACTGTACAGCTCAATTGGAAATTGGAAGCCAACTCGAAAAACAACTTGAAATGACCAGATAAACATTGCCAATTGACTGTGCGTTGGCCAATGGAGCGAGTGGCGAGTAAAATGCGATTCAGTTACCGCATCGACAGCATCATCATCATTATCATTATCATAGTGGTAATGATGACGATGCTGATGATGATGGTGATGCTGAACGAGTCAATCGAGTTGCGTCGCATACCAAAACGGCCCAAAGGAAAAGCGTGGAAAAATGCGTAACATCAACAACGAAACGAAACGAAACGAAATGACATGCCCGAAAATCAAAAAGCGTGGCAACAATTTCAAGCTATTAACGGTTAATCTGGGCCCACATGCTCGCACAGCCCTCCACTCCCCCCTCCAATCAGAAACCACTCTTAAGCTATGCGTCGACACAGTTTATGAGGCCCTGCATATGTGTCAACTAAGCCTTACTTATGCGCTTCGTATCTGCGGCTTTGGCTATAACTGTGAATGTATCTCAATCTACATAGGCGCATATAACTGTAACCTTAGTATTTTGTATTGTAAATACATAACTGAAAATATACATATATCTGTAAATGTATCTGTAAATGTATCTGCAACTGTATCTGTATCTGTATCTGTATCTGTATCTGTATCTGTATCTGTATTTGTATTTGTATCTGTATCTGTATCTGTATCTGTATCTGTATCTGTATTTGTATTTGTATCTGTATCTGTATCTGTATCTGTATCTGTATCTGTATCTGTATCTGTATCTGTATCTGTATCTGTATCTGTATCTGTATCTGTATCTGTATCTGTATCTGTATCTGTATCTGTATCTGTATCTGTATCTGTATCTGTATCTGTATCTGTATCTGTATCTGTATCTGTA
>JAWNOM010000406.1:0-40078 GCA_035045965.1 Drosophila aldrichi | reverse complement strand
CCTTGAAAGCGCCTGGAAAGGAAAGAACTGTAAGCTGAGTATCAAAATCTTATTGATTTTACAAATATTTCTTAGCCAACATTTGATTATAATTTATTCATGTCTAGCAGAGTAGTTCCTCAAATGAAATATTCTATATTAAAAACCTAGTTGAAATCAAATAAGCATTAAGTGAATGGAAAATTAAAGTGTTCATTTGCTAAGCTTAAACAATAAAAGTAATTTACATGCTAAACAATAAATCAGCAAGAAACAGTTAAGTATATTCACCTGTCTTAATATTCCAAACAACATTCTCAAATTTGTTCATACAAAATTTATTGAATATAGCTACAAATGCAAAAAAATCCCTTGAAAAAAATATAATAATATGTGTTAAAAAAAAAGAAATAATTTAATACATATTATGCAATTAAAAAAAAAAAAAAATTATAATAGTATTTTTATAAAAAAAAATCTAACTAGGTTATGAAAAATTAAATACGCATCAATATGCAATTTTTTAACAAATTTTTACAATATTATTTTTATAATATTTTTAAAAATAAATAATAATTTTTATAAAATAATTCAGACTAAATTATGAACAATTTTTAAAAATTAAAAATATTTTAACCAACAAAAATTTTGTTTAAATTTTAAAATTTAGTTTATTGTAGAAATATATTATTGTTTTTTTTTTTTTTATAAAAAAATAAAAATCCTAACGATTTATTATATTAATTAATTACTGCTAGATATTTAAATAAATTTAATTTTAAATATTTTTTTTTATTGTAGTAATATATAATTTTTTTTTTTATTAAAAAAAAATCCTAACGATATATTATATTAATTAATTAAGTACTAGATATTTATTTATATATTTTAAATATTTTAAATTATAAATAAAAATATATTCATAAATTTTCGTTTTTTATATTTTACAAAATAAAAAAAAAAAACCGAAATCTTTATAGTTTTTTGCTATGTATATTTACCAACTCTCCAATGGAATCACTAAAGCCGAACGGAAAATAATTGTGTTACACTTGACTGTGGGAGTAGCTAGCGAAAAAGCAGGATAGTAAGCGAGCGAGAGCGAGAGAGAGAGAGGGAGAAAGATTGAGAAAGACAATAATTGAATAGTCAGTGCATACAAATATACTATATAGTGTGCTATGCTAACATACATATATATATATATGTATATATGTTCGATAGTTGCCTGAGTTATTTATTATGCATTTCTCCCTCTGATGATTCCAACGGCAGCTGATTTAATGAGCAAAGCCTTCTTGTATTTTTTTCTTTTTTTCTAATATATTTTTTTTTGCTGTGGTCACGAGTTTTATAAAAAGATATATATATACAATATATAGTATGGGTAGTAATATTTGACCATTAAAATGCAGCAGGGGCAATGATAATGAAGGCGAAACGGTAAATGGAAATGCAACTGCAACTGCAACAAGTTGAGGGAAATCGATACATATTAGAACTGCAGGCGAAGTTGACTTTGAAGCTGGGCTAAGCAAATAAAACGGTAAACGGTAAACAGCAAACAGCAGACGTCAAATGCATTTTCGTTTGAAATGCCAAAGCAAACCAAAGCAAACCAAAAAATGAGTAGAAACCGAGAGGAACAACTTGGCTTTGGCTACGCTTTTGATTTTGATTTTTTGGCTTTTTCTGTTTGACCGCCCAGCGACCGAGCGACCACCTGGACTCTGAGTTGAAGTTGAAGTTTGATGTCTCGCCTGCCGACTGCCGTAGCTGTCGGGCAAATACGGAAAACCCGAATTGTAATTTGGAAAACAAAGTTTACGCTTTCCCAGCTGAGCCGTCGACTGTAAAAGTGTGAAATGCCATTGCCATGATATTTACCTTAGTATTTAGAGGTCTCTTTACAGCCGACTCCAACTCTTGGTTTTGGTTTTTTTTTTTTTTGTGTCCCATTACTAAGCAGCGGCGACTGCTCTTTGATTAATGCCAAAGATCTGCACAGGTTTTCGATTCACACATTATTCATGTGCATTGTTCGCTGGCATCGCAAAAATAAACAAAATCTAGACGCAAGAATCTGCAACCATTCTTTGGTTAACAGCGCTACCAATCCGCATACTCTGATACCCATTCTCCCGGTCTCTCTGCCTCTCTGCCTCTTCTCTCTTCTCTCCTCTCTACCTCTCAATTCGCGGCTCTGTGCAAATTCAATGGCTCTTTGCATACATTTGCGTTTACCCAACCATGCGTAGCCAGAAAGCCCACAATACAGCTAAGTACATTTAACCGAAACGAGATCGAACGATCGCCGAGCTCTTGAGGTAGACTTGCAGATGCTCTTTTCGAGTGCTTGAACTGGGTTTCATAAGAGATTTATATTTCTTTTAAATTTTTCATTTCTCTTATAATTGAAAATTAAAATAATGGATAATCGTTAAACAATTTTATGTTAACCATTTGATATATTTCTATTCCCTTATATCAACTTTTTAAGCATTTGTACATGATAGTAAACTTATTTAAATGAAACTAAATTTTCTTTTATTTTTTATTAATTTACATAGCTTGCTAAAGCTTTACTCGACTTTAAGCTGCTGTTTAAAAGCTTAGGTTAAGAGCTTATGTTGAGAGTTCAGTTGTAAAAAAGCTTCTCAAAACGGTAGAAAGGCTTAAGATATTCTTCGGTTTAAGATCAACTATCGGCCAATTTTAATCATGTAGAAACAAGAGCTAAAGAAAAGATTCAAAAAGCCAATTTCTCTCTCTCTAGTATCTCTCTAGTATCAACAATATCAATATATGTATGTATATAGTATCACTAATATATAAATATCAGCTGGCACACCCTCACACTGTCACATAGTGCACATCTGGTGCGGCATACCCTTTCATACGCTGCTCAACTCTATCGAAAGGCAGCTCTAGCAAGAGGCAAAAGAATTGCAAAGAGTCTCGTGCAGAGTCGCCAGCGGCAACAATGGCCATTCAGTTGCTGCTGCTGCTGCCTGCTGCTGCTGCTGCTGTTGCCCAAAAACAAAGGCCAAAAAAAAAATACAACAACAAAAAATAGAGACGAGGAGAAATATGTATATCAGATTTAAAATAAATGTAACTGCGCGGCTCATTATGCTGCGCTTACACACGGACTGGCAGCAGCAGCAGGAGCAGAGCAACTTGCCAGAGTCGCATGCCCCCCCGCCTCCTTGTAGCTTGCCACAAATGCAGCTACGGCTGCGCATGCTCAAACAGTTGGCTTGCACTTAATGGCCTGGGCAATCAGTGGCTGCCGCCAGCCCCAGCTCTGCCCCGGCTCTGACTAAAAGCCTGACCTGCCAGGAGAAGAGAACATGGCTCTGGCTAGTTAGGCTAGGCTAGGCTGCGGCTGCAACATCGTGTGGCATGGCCAACGCATTGAACATTCTCGCATTCTTGCATTCTCGCATTTTCGCATTCGCATTTAAATAAACATTTCTCGTTTTAGCCAAAAGCAACGAGCATTGTTTTGTTCGGGCTCCAACTGCAGCTAGATCTTTTGCTCAAGTGGCATGCCACAGCCAACTTTCACTGCCTGAGAGCCGTGTGGCACGTGTGGCAGCCACATTTGCATGCACATTTCATATTTTCTCTGCTGCCACGGCAAACAACTTCATCGATTAACGTTCATTTGCAATTTGTTATCGAGTCGCGCGTATCTATGCAACACATGCCACAAATTTGTTGCAACAACAACAGCTGAAAAGCAACCAAAAAAAATTTGCTATGCCATTCGCTTATTAATTACCCACGATAGCAGCAGCCAGCGCCGAGTGGGGCATTTGTTAGTGTGCTTGCCACATGCATCGATCCTGCATCTCACTGCCCCTACCCCTGCCCCTGCCTCTGTTTCTGCTGCTGCTGCTGCTTGCAACTTTCGGTGGCTGCCCTTGGAAGGCAGCCAGGCGGCATTCTTCACTGTCTGTTGCCAATTATGATTGAATTGTTGGCATTATTTTATCCCTACGCTCGGGACGAGTTTTTCATGCTTCTCCACCTCCTTCTGCTCCTCCTTCCTCCTCCTTCTACTTCTTTCTTGGCCTTTGCTTGGCTGGCGGCATATTTTGTCACTTCTTTGAATTAAATACTTTTCAAAAATGTCGCTAAAAAAATATTTCCATCATAAAAATTCCAAAAGGCAATCGGTTTACGATCAAAGTCAGGGCAGTGTTGTGAAAGGGCAAAAAATCTTAAGGAGCATAACTAAAAGTGTTTTAGGTAGACTGTAGGCATCATCAGTAGTGCTATGAAATGGCCAAAAACAATGCGGATAATAGATAGAAAATATAAATATTATCAATCTCAAAGCATTTCTGTGTAGGCTCTATTTTAAGCAGCCTTCTGCAGTGTTGCTAAGTACCCAAAATTGAAATATTTATAATAAAGCTTATTGTAGCAATGGTTTGTTGAAATGTATGTAACAGGCAGAAGGAGGCGTGACAGACCCCACAAAGTATATTTATTCTTGATCAGGGTGTCGAGTTGAGTCGATTTAGTATTATTCATCTGTCTATTTCTTCTAAGTATTCCCTCTACGTATTTCCATTACGTAATTCCTCTACGTAGTCCCTCTCCATCTTTAATGCTCAGCTGATCGATCACACAGTCTACTTCACTTTATTACTCTGACCTCCACCAGGCCTGGACGACTGAAGACTGACTGAAGAAATGCTGCAGCTGCTGCCCTTTATATAGGGCCACTTTTACTCAAGCACTGTCTCTCTCAAATGTTGAGCCCGACGGCAGGTAGAGCTCGCTGCAGTCGAGCTTCAAGTGAGCAATGGAAACGCTCTCTGCTGCTGTGAGCATTCTAGCTTTGTTTTAACTAATTACAAATACCAAATGAGAACTGCTACATACACATAGACAACTACCTCATTCAACTATTATTATTACATTGCAAATATCATTTTCAAATGTGAGAAATTGCTTTTACAAAATATTCAATATTTAATGTAAATATTATTTCATTCATTTGTTTATTTCTCGAAGCGCTCCTCAAATTCTGTTGATGCCACATTGTCAGTCGCATATTTTTGTATAATTTTTGCAGCATAGAATATATATTCATGCATAGAATGCAAATTCAATAAATTCCACTGCCTCGCCTACTTCAACTGGCAACTTGCAACTTGCAACAAAATGCTGCCATAGAATTATAGCTGCAACGTGGGCTTAAGGCTTGAGGCATAACCAAAGACATTTGAGCCGTTGCACATTTTCAATGCAACAGACTTTTGTTATTTGCTCTCTCTCTCTCTCTCTCTCCCTGTCTCTTTCTATCTCTCCCGCTGCCTTTCGATTTTTAAGAAATCTTTTTTGCTCTGAATAAAGCAATCAAAGAGCTTGAAATAAATCTCTCGTGCCTCTCGCTTTGCTTTGCCAATAAATTGCAGCCAAATGAGCATTTAGCATTTTTTAACGCCTCTCAGTTGATGGCGCGACACGCAAACCAGAGACTCGCGACCCGATACGCAGTTGCCACAATGTGTTGCATGCGAGACAGCCAGGCCAAAGCTGACTGACACGCCACATGTGGCCCGCCCGCTCTGACCCGCTCTGCCCGCTGAAGGATATGTTGGCTGGTTGGTGTCAACAGCTAGGCAGGAGCATAGCTCCTATTATCATTATCACGCACGCACCTGGTTGCACCAGTTGCCACCTTTACCTTTGCCTCTGGCACAGCCGCCGTCTCGTTTTCTGTGTGTCATTAGGATCTGCTCTCATCTCTGGCTGCCTGCTGCCTCTGCCTGCTGACTGCCGCCTGTTTGTCACCTCGTTCAAGTGTCCAGCCTTTGCCTCTAATGAAGTCAACCCACCTGAGCAGTCATTACACTGCACCACTACACTGTGCTACAGTGCACGCCACTTCAGTTTCGGCCCACGGTCATGTCCGCTGGCTCGCTCAGCTGCAAATGAAGTTCGTCGCTCGCACGAGCTGCACACGAAAGCCGAAGTCAATGTCGTGCCTTCGGCTGGCTGTGGAACGTATTTCGCTATCTACATGTTTCTATCGCATGCCGTGTTTCAGTTTCATTTGTTGCGCCAAGCACGTGTGTTGCCAGCAACATTGCCTAGCAACATTCTAGATTTGCAACAGGTTTTGGGCATTCGGCAGCAACATGAGGCGAAGCAACAGCTGGCCTAAGTTTTATATTTAGAATTAAAATAAGATAAAAATAAAATAATAAATAATTAAAATGTTATATGATTAATTAGCAAAATGTAATTTACATACATATATTGTGGGATCCTATGTTAAAAATATAAACCAATTTCACAAGATTATTAAATAGAAAAAAAATTAATATTATAGTTTTACGTTTGTACATTAAATTTAAATATTTATATTCATTCGTCACGTCTTTCTAAGGAAAAAAAATGTTTATATTCTACATATTATATTAAAATAAAACTAAATGTAAATAATAAAAAATTTCAAATATTTTACAAATAATATAAAGCATAATAAAATATATTTTTATTAATTTTAATTCAAATAAAAATTATTTATTTAAGTTTACTCCTTCCGTATTATATCCATTATTATTCATATGCCTTCATTTCTCTAAAGTATTAACTCCAATTTCCACTCTTTCTCTTTCTCTTTCTCTCTCTCTCTCTCTCTCTCTCTCTCTCTCGCCCACTCGCTCGCCTACAAATTGACTCCCGCATGTTTTTCCTCCGCTGAGAGTTCAACAAATCTTAACTCTGGCTAACAAGCTGTAAGCAGTTTAAATACCCAATCGGGCCCAACAACTTTAACAGGGCTCTAACCTCAAGTCCACTCTTCTGAAGTTCTATACGATTCGTTCTCTTTTTCTTGTTCTTCTTTTTTTTTGATTACTTCATTAAGAGGACAACGCGGCAACTGCTGATAAATATAATTATGACTCTTCATAACTTGCATATTTCTGTCGACTCATCGTCAATGCCACCCACGGCAGATCTGAATATGTATATATATATTTGTTTATATGTATGTATACATATATGCATATATACTTCTGCCTATATGCTTGGCATTGTTTGTTATATTGCCAAAGCCAAACAACTCACGATATTCTAATTAAAACACATACGCAGACCATATCAACAACAACAGCAACAACATCATCATCATTGTCTACATCATCATTATCATCATCGCCTTTGTGTGAACTTCAATTCGATGAATTTACATCGAAGCGTGATGCAGCAGTTTTGTCTTTCTTTCTCTTTGGCTAAAGTGTGCCAAGTCATGTGAACAAAGCTAATGTCTATATAGATTTAGATGTGGATCTGAAATGTGAATATGTGGAGGTGTACATACATATGTATATGTGTGGATATATGTATATGTGTATGTATGTGTACAGTCAGTCAATGGATCGGATTGCGGCTGCGAACTCGTGTGGCATGTCTCGATGACATATTCCATTAGAAATAAAGTCAGAATGTAAGAGAGAAGAGAGAAAGAGAGAGAGAGAGAGAGAGAGAGAGAGAGAGAGTGCTACAAAATTGGTTGACTGACAGATGCTCTATCAAAAAATTTGGAAAAATATAGACAGTAAAAAAAAAGAGAGAGCAAATGAAATAAAAATGATTAGCCTACAAATGCTCTATAAAAATATTGAAAATATAAATATTCGTGGTATTTGAAGTGAAATTACATAGGTCTTGTAGTAAGGCTTAAGTAAGGCTCTTTCAACTAGTAGCTGAGACTAACATGTAATCGGAATATGTGGGTATCATATGCTAAAATGATGAATAAGCAGATACACTTTAATAGAGTAAAGTAGAAAACGATATTTAGGTTTTCTTCTCTATAAGACATATAAAAATTTGATATGGTAGAGCTGCTACGATTTATATTTCTATATGATGTACCCAAAAAATATGTAGATATATATGTAGATCACACCTGAAAATACCCTTAAAAGTGCTATGACTAAGAACTGTTAGATTATGCTACTCCAAAAGCTTGCAAATCCTTATAAAGATATCATATCATAATCCTATATAAGAAGAAGAAAAAGCAGCAAACATTAATCTTCATCAAACTAGAGTAGAACCCTCTAGTACCCTAGTCTAGTATTTCTTTGAGATAGAGTATGGCCCACATCTGGGCATATGCAGTGCATGCACACCTCATTTCTAGGCTACCTGACAGGGCAGCTCAAACACATGCATACACATACATACATACATACATATACACATATATATTTTGGGTTTGGCGGTTCGCGGGTCGGTTGCGCTTGCGCAGAGAAAGACTTTGACAGACTGACAGACCCATAACATACCACACACACATGTGCGAGTGTGCGTGTGTTAGTGTGCATATAGAAACAAACCCAAAAAGTCGTCTAATAAATTGACATTTATAAATAGTTCAGAGTGCGTGCTCGATGCACATGTGTTCGCATATTGCCAGGGCATGCCTGGCATGTTACCTAGCTAGATAGATGGGCTCTATGGGCTCTGTAGAAAGCGAGTGAGCGAGAGAACTATGTGCATATGCTCCAATAAACACACGCATGCATACATGCATATATCTATAACTCAAGGGCAATGAGCTGCATAATTGCGCTGAGTAATTCTCACTTAGGCGATTTCTAATTTAATTGCTAAGGGTAAAATATGTTCGAAAATTTTGTTGAAAATGGAATTTCTGGTATTAAGAGTGGAAATCATAAAACTATATAATGGAAGCTAAAGGGAGTGAGATCAAGGGCTGCTGCTATAGCTTAAGGGATTTAACATATTTTCACTAGATCAACAAATTTTACCCCTAGCAGGGAGTAACGAAAATAAATATTATTGGATCATTTTAGTTAAAGAAATATAATAAAATAAAATAAGTAAGATTTTGTTTATATGATCTTGGCACAAATTTTGCTTATAGTAAAAATTTAACATTAAAAATGTATACCTACTTACTTTATTTTTAAAGTTATTTAAATATTATTTAAATATGTTTTTTTTTTTTCAAATTCCCCCTTATATATTTTTTTAAGCTAATTAATTACCATTTAAGTCAATCCCACAGCCAAATATTTCCTAAGTATATCGAGCAGCCCAATTAAGGATCTCGTTTTGATGAAACAAGTCCACATTATAACTTGTCCTGTCAATTAGTGAACTCATTTCGTAAGGCCTTCAGCTCTGACAATGACAATGTGACATGCCGACATTACGACATCTGATAGCACGATAAGGTGCAGAACTTTCACGGCTATTTTGTGATATGGAAATGAAAATGAGAATGGAAATGAGAATGAGAAATGAGAATGGGAATGAGAATCGTAAGTAAGTATATGGTGTATAGTATTTTATTTCAATTTATTTGAATGTCAGCATAAATAAATGGCATGATATCGAGACAAAACAATCTATGTGGAGCACAAAAGACTCGATGGCAAAAGCGGAAAAAGGAAGTTAACAAAATAAGCCAGATACAACGATTGAACGATTGAGCGATTGAGATACCGACACAGAGACACAGACACTAAGACACTGAGACAAACCGACAACAGACAAAAACCTAAGCCCAATAAAAGAGAAGATAAATGTCGAAGCTACAGAAGAACAAAAAAAAAACATACACACACACATACAGAAAACACAGGTAAAAATCAACGGCTAACAAAACGGCGACGAAATTTAATACGGAAAAAATTAAGAAATTTTTATGTATATACTTATGCGAGGGTAGACTGAAAAATTGCTCAAAATTAGTTTATAAAAAGTCATTTTGACCAAATATATATTAAAATAATAATAATAATGCTAAAGTGATTTACTAATTTTTATAAAATTTTGAACATGAAAAATCCGGAAAAAAATAAATATTTTGTTTTAAACATTTTGACTAAATTTTTTAAAAATATAGGAACAAATTAAAATAAAAAATAGTTCATGGAAAAAATGTTTTTAAACCTTGTTTAAATTTTTATAAATAAATATAAATAAAATATATAAATAATAATAAAAATATAAATTTTTATAAATAAAAATAAAAATAAAAATATTATATTTACTATTCCAAAAAGACAAAAACAAAATTAAATTTGTTTACAAAATTTAATATATATTTTATAATTTCTTGCACTATTTTTAATAAATTATCTAAAAATTATTAAATATTTTACTATTACTATTATTTTTAATTAATTTTAATCATACTTCTAAGTACATTTAAAAATGTATATTATTTATTATTTTTATTTGATCAAGTTGCTCAAGCAACCCTCTCGCATCTGTATATATATGTATGCTACCGGAGGTATAGTAATAATTTTTTTTTTTTTTTTAGCAAAGTGCGCCGACGTTGAGTGCCATGGATCGCATCGTATCGGATCGCATTTCACCTTCTCTGCGTCTTTCAGGTGTCACCGATAGGCATCTCTTAATGCACAGGCCAAGAAGCCGGGCCTGAGGGCCAGGTCAATGAGTGAGAATACGGAGGCAACACATTTTACAGCTCCACACACAGAGACGCATACATTGGCACACACATGCCCTGGCGTCCTGCGTCCGGTCAGTTTTTAGTTGTTTTTCGGCATCTTTCACAGCAGAAAAAGAAAACAAACGAGCTGGCTTAATGTGGATAAGGGTAGACTTGCACATACCCTGTTTGAAATAGTAGAGGTTGCTTTTGAGTGGGTGAATGATTTATTGAATGTAAGCTGTTTAGTTTGAGTACGTAAAATGAATAGTTCGCACTTGAAGAGACCCAGTTTAGAATGTCTTTTATAGTTATAATTGGAGTACTGAATATTCTGAGAGAGCTTAAATGAAAGAAAACGTTGCTATCGATATTTATCGATTACAGTAAACAAAAGTCGAGAACAGCTATTTATTGGCATTGAATATGAATATGATGAATATGCAATAGAAGCCATTTAAAAAATAGATAACCTAACTAGTAACAGAAAACTACATCCATTAGATAACAAACCAAAAATATACCCCGCTTAAGAAGCCATTCTGTACAGGGTATCGAAAAGTAAAACAAGAAAAAATGCAGCAGTGTGGTCCGAAAATTCTCATTAAGCGAAATATTCACATAATCCCGCATTTATTTGATATGCGCTGCATGATAAAGACCAAAAAGGACCAAAGCAAACTCTCTGTGTGTGCGTGTGTGTGTGTGTGTGTGTGCTGTCTCATTACAGGTAGCAAGATGTTAGCCTCTAGATTTGGCAAACAGCACAGCAGAGACACTAAGAGCGAGAGAGAGAGAGGGAGAGAGAGATGTGCGAGTGCAGTCGGAATGTTGTTTGAAAAGTCGACTTGAATAATAAAAGCTGCAAATAATTACCAAAAACTGAACTGAATATTGACATATTGAAGAAGGTTTATTAAAAACAGTTCAAACATGCCGAAACACATGCTGTACACTCCTTTGATATCCACCTGCCTGACTTGATATGCTTTACTTTTACCTCCCCCCTCTTCAATCCTCAAAGAATTCCACCCTTGTAACACTGCAGCTATTCCGTTTTTGCATATCTCTTAAATTAGCAAAATCATAGCAAAAATCGACTCGAGGTGCAAGCAAAGCAACACATTCACAATAGACGCCCGACATGCCCAACAAAACCCGCAGTCAAACGTGCTGCGGTTTCTATTTTCTACACTTTTTTCTTACGCAAAAGCTGCAACTGTGAGAATTGACAAAAAAGAGTTTGGAGGGAGTTTTGTTACCTTAAAGGTGAGAGCTCTTAAAAAAGAGGGATATGAGTGATGTTTGCTTTAAAGCTGTTAAGTTAAATGAAGCCAGATGATTTGGATTTATTTGGTTACTTAAATCTTCTTTAAGATTAGTTCTACAGTTCTAATAAAATATATTTTTCATTCATTTAACTTCATGCTCAACCTCTCTTACATATGAAATCTTAAATGCACACCCACAAATATATATGAAGACAGAATATCTATGCCTTACCCAAAGTCCGTCTACTATCCACAATTCCTTCGGCTCTCTGGTCAAACGTAGAGCTTCAGCTATTTACACAGCCGCCCCCCCCCATAACAGGATTGCGCAAATTGGCAGAATGTAACACAATGCCGCTCAGCTCATAATCTTGCGGCTTAAGATTGTTTCTACATCAATCTATATTAGGCATATATTACAAGCGCGCACTAAACACTTCCGCCTTTGACTAAACACAATATGATGTTTGGGGTCTCTGTGTTTAGCTCGTGTATACGCTGGATATGTATTACGCAGAGCTACACGATGATTGATGACACACAAAGTAGTTTGCATTCGAGTTCCCACTAAGACCCACAGCCAGCCAAATACAAACATGTGCCGCGGATTGGGTTTCGGGCATGGGAACTCGACGCACAGCGTCTGGTCACTTGTAATCCGCACAACTGTCTGGCAATGACAATGACAATGACATTGCGTCTATGCAAGTGTAGAGTATGTGGGACTCTGGATGAGTCGGATTTAAAGACGTCAGAAGTGTATGACTAGAAGATACTCTATGCATGAGATTATCTTACGATTGATATTAGATTAAAGACTTCTAGTGTGGTAGTGCCTGACTATAAGATATTCTGCTTTTAACTTTTCGTTTAAGATAGCTAAAATTTGCAGACCTTAATGGGAGAAACGACTAGGAAAAACCCTGTATATATAGTTTCCAACTTTCTACCTTTCAAATTGAAAGACCTATGATCCTGTTTTCAAGCTAAGTTCATATAAGTAGACAACAAGTATACAGTGCATCTAGTTTTAATATTTAAAAATAGTCTCTTTGAACGAAATTTAAGAATAGATATTTATCGATTTTCTGATTTCACTTGAGCAGTTCATCTAAAATCTAAAAGTTGTTAGCCTTACATAGGTAAAGGGAGCAACACAAGAAAAGATACTCCAAAACCGAATGAGAAAAGGACAAAATATTGGATTTTGCTTTAAGTTTCTTTCCAACATCTTTCTGCTCTTTTCGGTATTGAAAGCTATCAGTTGAACCCCCTCTCTACTCCCAAATCAAATTCTTTCTAAACATAATTCCTTAGTTTCCCACAGTTAATTGGCATCAAATAACCAACCAATAGTAAAAATCATAAAATCAACATCAAAGTTGCAGCATCGAGGCTTCATAGTCCTCCCATTCCGGCCAACCCTGGGGAATCCCACGTTGATTCTGACTCGTAATTAAGCTTTTGGCTAACTCTGTAGCAACCCCTGTGACAAATCGGGTGCCCTTCGATTGATTGTTTGTTAATCTGTTCGTTAAATACGAAACACGCAAGATTTTTGTAAGCAGCTTAGCGCAGAGTGTACGGTATGGTCACTAACCAGACAACACATAGACTAGACACGTAGAGCAATTTTTTTCAACGACGGAATTGTTCTCTGAAGCGACCGGAGAACTTCGTATTTGCTCTGCTCGGTCTTTTGAGGCTCAAGCAGTGAAAATGCTGCCCGACAAAGTCAGTGCGCTGCTAGCGCTCAATCGAAATGGTCCCGTTCCCATATGAAGCACTGCTGTGTGTTATTTGTCCTACTCTCTCTCTCTCTCAGTCCCTCTCTCTCTCGCTCTCTATGGTCTCTGAAATCATCACCCTCAGCAGCGCACAAAAATTGAAATTTCTGTTCGCGACGATCCCAGCTCTTTCCTTTTGAATGAAGGGTATACCGAAATCTTAAAAGGGTTTGCCACGTTCATACAAAATGTTAGCTTTTTCATGATTATTTCTAGGAAGGGTATGAAAGCGTTGAGGCGCATAAAGAATATGATCTCGCGACGGGCATGCACACACACACTTGTAGTCCCTTGCTACATGTATGAGCATTTGTGACCTGCGTGCGTTACTCTTGCTGCTTGTAGCAATTTTAAAGCCCAGCATTTGCGTTTGGTCGGTCTTACGGACTGTCATAACCACTTCACACAGATGTACTATGTATGAACATACATACATATGTACATAAGTACATTTATATATTATTATAGCTAATCATGTTTCAAAATATGTGTATATCCATAAAATACTGTAATTATATATAATTTAAAATATTTTATACGCATTTTAAACCGAAAAAATCATCGTAAAACACAAATAAGTTTATTAAGTGCTTTGCAATATATGAAATACACATGTGATATTATACTCAAGCTTTACTCATTATTGCCAAAAATTTCTTATTAAGTCATAATGGCCCATTTGATAGTCACCCTACGATTCAAAACATACAAAATTTACAAACAGCGAAATCCAGAGACAATTAGCTTACCATCCCATACACATACATACATATGCAGCCCCCTTTTGAGTGAAGGTTACATCGAAATTTTAAAAGCGTTTGCCACGCCCATGCAAGCAACTGTAAGCGTTTCAATGATTATTTATGGGAAGGGTATGCAAGTTTTGATGCGCACAAAGAATATGATTTCGCGACGAGTATGCACACACACACTTGCACACTTAATACATGTATGACCAAAAACTCAAATAACACACAGCAGTGCTTCATATGGAAACGGGACCATTTCGATTGAGCGCTAGCAGCGCACTGACTTTGTCGGGCAGCATTTTCACTGCTTGAGCCTCAAAGGACCGAGCCAAGCAAATACGAAGTTCTCCGGTCTCTTCAGAGAACAATTCCGTCGTTGAAAAAAATTGCTCTACGTGTCTAGTCTATGTGTTGTGTGGTTAGTGGTATGGTAGAGCGAAAGAGAAGCCTTCAAGGCAGATCATGAAAGCATCATGGAAAAAAATCGCTAAATCATACACATGTATATCTGATATATTAAGTATAAAATAAAACATATATTTTATAATAATAGAATTTTATATTTTTAAATTTTTCTATATTTATTTTACTTCTATTTCTTAATCACCCTCACATTAGCTTTAATCATATATAGAATTGATTTTAAGAGATAACAAAATTTTGTTATAATATTAAATGTATTTTGTATCGTGCACTTATTCAAATAATAATTTAATCAACCCTCAAAATGTTCAGCTTCCAGCCAATAATCGAAACTTCATTGAATACCTTTACGTTTCAACTCAATTTCAAGCTGCGCTGCTCGTTATCTAATTAACTAATGAAAATGGAGCTGCGATTTCCGTTAGCGGGCGTCAGATTTTTTGGTTTTTGTTAACATTTGCCAGCTGCATTTGGTGCAAGTTCCGAATCGAAGTCACAGTCGAAACCCCAGACAAAAGGCGCTTACAGCAGCTCATCAATCAGAGTGCTAAAGCAGAAGTGAGTAAGAGAGAGGGAGAGAGGGAGTCAGAGCGAGAGAGCTGGCAACCTTTGAAAGTGATTTACATGAACGCGCGCGTGTCTTTTGTTTAATTGTTGCTACCCACACACGCACACACGCACATATTGGTTTTCTTTGCTGCAGTGTCTAGATAATTGATTAACGCTCACACACTCACACGCACACACACACACACGCATACACTCTCTGTCTCGCTTACAGCCTTTGCTTTTAATTATGCGTTACCAGCCATCAACGTTCCAATAAATCATAATCCATCAAAGATTTGCGGTACATGTGGCAACTGCCACCGTTCCATACGTCTGACCTGCTGGCCCCAGTTCATTCCAGCTCTCCCTCCCTCCCTCCCTCTCGCTCGTTCGCCTGTCAATCGGTTAATGCGCAATGTTTAATTGGAGTAGCTTAGCGAACTATGAGCATTGGCAGCTACTCAACGGCGGAGCGGAAATGAATACTTGGCCAAACTACTTGAATGTCAAAAGCAATAAGAAAGCCGACGATGCTGAAAAGGTTTTCACAATTAACCGCTTGGAAGGATGCAGGAATGGGCTGGCAATGCCCTCCACACACAAGTTTTTACCCCACTGACACAGAGTGCGGGAGAGAGAGAGAGAGAGAGTGGTGGAAGGAGCGGCACGGTGGCCAAGTCAAAAACGCACCGGAAGGGGCTGTTGGTGGAGGCGTGGCGGTCGACCTCCCGCTGCCCGACAGCCGCGCCCCCTTTCAATGCGCCGTTTGATTACAATCACTTGAAACTTGTGCCGACTCTTGGATCTGCAATTGCAATTTAACCCTTAGGCGGTCTTCAAAGCAAAAAATTTGAATTGAATAAAATTTTAGACTAATGAAATATATTTTTCATTTTAAAATATTCTTCTATTATTTAGCACTCACGCGCTTCACAATGCAAAAAAATTCAATTGTAAAATATTTTTAATATTTTGAAAAATCATAAGATAAATTCATTTTACATATAAAATAAACTATAATAAATTATTACAAATCAAAAAAATTATTGTATACAAATCTATTTTGCATTTAAAATATATGCATTTTATAAAATTATGCAACTTTTCACGCAACTACACAGACTGTCCACTTTCAATGCCAACGGCACTGCTAAGGGTTAAAGTATGTACAATTTGTTGGTTAACATTTGCGTACACAGCGATTCCCTAACTGTGTTTACAATATTTCTATTGCCTGCTGTTGCTTTACGACTACAGCGAAAAGGCTGCACCGTTAATTTGATTCGATTTCGAAAACGGCAACAGGGCGAGTGAGCGAGAGTGAGAGAGTGAGAGCGGGAGACGAAGAGAGCGAAACAATGGAAGACATGTAACATGAAAATGCAAACTGCGATTGAATTTTTGGATGTGTGGAAGGAGGAACATAAAAATGGATGCGTAATGCAATGTGAGTGCGAGGGAGATGGGATGAGGCAAAAGCAGAGCGTAAGCAGTGCTCATTTGAGCTAGAAAAAGAGTGAGTCAGTGCGAGTGGGAGTGGGAGAGGGAGTGGGAAAGGGTGAAGAAGTGTGAGTGGGAGAGGGAGGCAGACATTACGCGCTCATTTGTAAGTCTCTAAGTGAAGGCATTTGTCTTATTTAGACAGCGGCGAATTCGAAAAAAGTTGACGCCACATCAGCAACAGCATCCACAAACACAAACACATTCACATACACAAACACATTCACATCAACATCAACGTCAGCTCTGTAAATCGCATTAAGGACTCTTAATGAAAGTTGCTGCTGCAGCCAACGGGGCATGTGCCACATGTGTGTGTGTGTGTGTCTGTGTGCACTTTGTATTTGTATTTGTGCGATGATTGATTTCACGCCAAAACGATTTCAATCAGCATTTCCGTTCCAACTTGTATTATTTTATTTATTTTGTTGTTGTTGTTGTTTTTTTTTTCTCTGTCGCTTTCTTATTGCATTACGCACATTTTAGATGCGGGTTCCAGCTGTAGCGTAGAGCGGGTGGGAAATTTCCCACTGCGTCTTGCAAGTCGTTTCAATTCCAATCTGTTCCATTTCCGCCTGAAATGGGTCAGCGTTGGGTTAATTGTTGATTTCATTTCATATTTTTGTTACTTGATTTGCACGCTCGTGACTGACGCAGCGCATTCCACTTGGCCACGCCCACCGCCCACCGCCCACCACATTTCTCTCGCACAATTCTGTCTAGACGGACTTTTGTCGCATATCCTTTCGCCTGACAACGGCACAATTTATTACCTATTTAGCCTTAATAGCCTGGCTTGTTTTTATGACATGCCCACACACACACACACGCGCATACTCATGTGTATTTTAGTGTGCGTGTGTGTGTGTGTGTGGGTGGGGGCGACAGTTTAATTTGTGATTAATTGACGTTAAAAGGGTTTAACAGCTCACCCAGCTCTCAAGTTCAACAAAAATTGACATCCACTTGACGCAGAGCCCAATTCACTTTCACTTCCCTTTCACTCGCCTTTAAATATGGCAGGGGGCGTGGCTTGAACTCAATTTGCGTTAATCTAACGGAAATTGCTTCATCAATGCGGAAGTTGAATATATGAAATTTATTTTTGAAGCATTTAATCAAAATGATAAAAAATAAAATAGAAAACTGTCAATTACAAAAAAATAAATTAAAAGTTTGTTAAATAAAAAAAAAAAAAAAATATTAATATCAAAAAATATTAAGGAATATATTCAAAATATTTTATTTTAAGTTATAATGAGTGGTAACTACATACAAATTATATTATTAATTTTTAATTTGTATATTAATATATTTTATTATAAATTACAACGAATTAATTCTCTTGAGTTTTCCACTTAATTTAATCGATTTAGAATTCGTGTTAAATTGTTGTATGTTTTGTTTGTCTGCTTAATAAACATTTATTTGTGTTTTCCCCTTTAAATCGAGTTCTCAGGTCGCAATTAAATTTTGTTCATTTTGTTAATGAAGACAATTAGCATTCGAAAACAATTCGGTCCTCGACACTCAAGACTTTGCCGCAAGGCAATTCATTTCCGTCATTTGCAACGCAACGTCTCTGAGCTGCTTAGCTGCTTAGCTGTCTACCTGACTGCCAAACTTCCGTTTTGGCCAAGTTAGCAAACAAGAAGCGGCAGAAGAAGGAGAGAGAGAGCAGAAGAAGGCTTATTGGGGTACAAGAAACAGGCCAAAGGAACAACTGCAAATGACATTAATAGTCGGAGTACGTGAGACGTGCTTAAAGAAACACAACACGAGGTAAGACAGAGAGCTGTAAACGTCTCAGACTGACTGCATAATACTCGTTTAGGTTACGAATATGGAATTAAATGTTTTATAGAAAGAAGGTAATAGAAAGGCATTCGATATATGGTATGGCTATATAATCGAGTAGATCAATAGAAATGATCAATAGGAATTTTCAAGTAATTGAAGAGCTTGTCTCTAAAACGGGAATTATTTAGTTAGAATTTTTAGTCAATCTAAGAAAGATGTCAAGAGAAACTCCTCTATAGGTCATAGATTGCTGATTGCTTCTGCCTGGATATAGTTAAGATAAAAAATAAAAAAAATAAAAAAAAAATAAATAAATAAATAATAAATAAAATTCACATAGATTTACGCAAGGTGAATATCCTATCCATAAATTAATCTATTATAAACGATCTATTATATATTAAGCTGTCTCTGGGCAATCTAAGGAGGGAAACAAAGTAAATTTCTTCTGCAAAATTAATAGATTATCTTTCAAATATATTGAAAACGATTTCACTTAAATTTTTCGCTCTAGCTATAAGACCTTGACAGTATTATCTAGTTCTGGTATATTATAAACTATATCCATTCACTACCTTCAACACAGACGAACGAACATCCCTACTGACTTTCAACAAAACCAATATACTCATTTAGGCCTTCTCAACACACCGTATAAAAATCTCCCACGCTTGCTCGAGCGGTCGGCATGTCGTCGAGTGTTGTTGACTGGTGTTCCGTTCCGTGTTCCGTATCCGTATACTCGCTGACCGCTTGATTAACATTTCCTCAACAACAATTTCCACCGCATTTCTTCCATATTAATATGCCCGAGCGTTTTTGTGGCCAATATGTCAACGAATTTCTAAGCGAAACACGTACTCGAAATTCGAAATTCGAGGAAATTCGTGGAATGTGCCGAAAGGACACGACTCGAATGGGACCCCAGCTCGGTTGGCCAGTGTATTTGTGTTTTCTCTAAAAAGTTAATGCAATTGATACTCCCCAAAGCCCAAGCTGTGCCAAAGCTAAAGATGAAATCACTTTTACAAAGTGCCAGACAAACGAATACCACGCCCTTCCCATGCCTTTAGGTTGGCATAGAGCGTATAGGGAACAAGTTTATCTAGCTGATGACAGGACTAACCAATTTGCAGCAAATTTAATGCACAAAGGACACATGCACCGAGATTTTGCAGACATTCGCCCTGTGCTTTTGTCTTTAATGTGTTTTATAATTGAATTCAATGCAAAAATTCATGTCCCTTGATTACACCATGCAACAAACTTGCGAATTAGATGAGTGTAACGATATAAATAGCTAAAAGTTGTGTAAGCTTTTTAGTCAGGCTATCAAGCTAGATAAGCTTAACTAGTTAGAGTAGGGTATAATGGTTTTGTTGAAATGTATGTAACAGTCAGAAGGAGGCGTGGCAGACCCCACAGAGTATATATATTCTTGATCAGGGTGTCGAGTTGAGTCGATTTAGTACTATTCCCTCTACGTAATTCCTCAACGTATTTCATCTACGTATTTCCTATACGTAATTCCTCTATGTAGTTCCTTTACGTCTTTAATGCTTATAATTCACACACTCTACTTCACTTTATTACGCTGACGCCCACCAGGCCTGGACCACTGAAGACTGACTGAAGAAATGCTGCAGCTGCTGCCCTTTATATAGGGCCACTTTTACTCAAGCACTGTTGAGCCTGACGGCAGGTAGAGCTCGCTGCAGTCGAGCTTTAAGTGAGCAATGGAAACGCTCTCTACTGCTGTGAGCATTCTAGCTTCGTTTTAACTAATTATAAATACCAAATGAGAACTGCTGCATACACATAGACAACTTTAATGATCTTCTGCACTTATTCTCTCCTTCCTTTTACTTTTACTCAAGTAAGTACTCAAGTACTTGTTTTTACTATAATAAATCATATTTTATTTACACTTATTTAATTTCTATATATAAAATCTCGCTTGAACTCATTTACTTTGTTGCATAGTGTTAACAGCAACAGCAGACAACACATCAGCGATTCATATGCCAGTTCTGTTCGTCATCTCTCGCACTCATCACTTTCCATGAGTTTGCTATAGAGCTCGAGTTGTTGCTGTTGTTGTTGTTGTTGTGGCGCTTGTCTGGCTGCTCGCTCTCTCTCTCTCTAGCGCCTCTCTATATATAGTCACATCCTTTGTGGCCCCGAATCAGCATCTGAATGGATTTGGCTTTGGCTTTGGCTTTGGCATTCGCATTCGCATGTACTCATGTGCACATATCAGTTGTCTGGCAGCTGTCTGCGGCCTTGAACACAAAGTCCCAAAGTCAAAGCCGCAACTTAATCGCTCGTTTGGGACAAATAGCGACTATAGCAACAGGCACAGGCACAGCCACAGCCACAGTCACAGCCGCAACAACAATTGCAATCATAAAGAGTTGAACATACATGAAATTGTTTCAGTTTCTATTACATCGAGTTCATTTTGATGTTGTTTGATTTCAAGTTGAATTTATTAAGCAAATGTATATGCCCAAAGCGGTATGGAAAACTTCTGCAGTTAATTGCTATATAGGCAAATCTTAAATTTAAATATAATAAAAATAATTAATAATCTTTTTTTATATATTTAAGCTTTAATACATACATATTTATATATAAAATTGACACGCCAAAAAATATTTTTGATATATAAAAGAATTGTTTTAATTAATAAATTTATAGTTGAATTTGATTTACAATTTTTAAAAATATATGTAAATATTTTTTTTTTTAAATATTTTAGTTAATGGCAAAATTGAAAAATGAATTATAAAAATTAAAAAAATTAATGTATATATTTTTGTAAAAATATTTTAGTTGATGGCAAAAGAATGAAAAGAATTAAATAACGATAAGAATTAAATACAAAAATTATAAAATAAAATTAAAATATCTTTAATCAAATAAAAGTGAAAAATCGAAATTTCTCATTAAAACTTTTCGAGTTAAACAATGCTGCCAAACTGAAACAAAATATGAAAGTTTGCAGAGCTCCATAAAACTCAGTCAATATGTTGAGAGCCAACTTTTTAAATGCGTTTTCAGAGAATGTGAGACAAAAATTAAAATGCCAGCAGTTCATTGAAGTCGCGTCAATAGCCAAGCCTTTTAATGTAGTTTGTTTCCACTTCTGCTGCTTCTTCTTCGCTTTTTAATTGTGGCTGGAAACCCATGGACGAAACGCTGTGGTCACACAGACCTGAGAGTCGAAAAGCCGTCGCAAGAAGAGCAGCTGAAGAGCAATGTCAAGCCAAGTGGCATGGCTAATGCCTGGTCATGGAGCATTGTGTTGAAGGGCGCAAGAGCGTAACGTTTGAGCTCGCGTTGCGTTGCGTTGCGTTGCGCTGAGTTTTGGCTAAATAGAGCGATATCTGAGAGCTGGGAGACCGGGAGGCGCACGCTCTGGCACTTGCTTGCGCCTGCCTGGTCACAGAAGTGGAACAAATGGGCGCGCAGGACGTGCCCAGGCAGGACGTGGCATCACTCAGAGAGAACCATCGAAACTCCCTCGCCCCCGTCCATGCCATTGGCTCCGACTTGAAAAAGAATCAGCGGCAGCGTCTTTTCAATTTCATGGTTAATTGTTTTGCACGCAGCGTTGGCAGTGGAAAGAGGAAGAGAGAGGGGGACAGAGAGGGGGAGACAGGGCAGTGCTCAAGTTAATGCCACATTAAGTTTCGTAATTAGCACAGCAAATGCTTGGAATCCATATGCAAATTGTCTCAATGCAAAAAAGGAACAAAAGGAAAAGAATCAGAAACATATGGCACAGCAGCTGGAAATTCTTGACTTTTATATTTTTACTGCACTTTTATCTCTGACATTTACAAATGACAAATTTATACACGCTGTCACATGGTCATGCCATGTCACGTATGTAGTTGTAGTTGCAGTTGTCCCCAACCATAGATTTGCCTCTCTTTGTTTTCACACATCATATCAGCTCAAGCTGCAAGATGTCCTGCTCAAGCGTCAGCCAGGAGTCAAGACACTCTAAGATTTCTTTTCTAATTAGAACTGTACTTCGATTCCGATTCCGATGGCGTTTCCATTGAAGTGCTGCTCTTTGATCTATTCATGGCATAGATGATTGATTGATTTTACCAGAGAGTCCACGCGAGAGTTTCCTTAAGTAATTAATCAACTGAAAGTACATAAATAAATGACATTTATGGCATCAGCTGTGCAGTGCAAAGTCCAAGTAGTTAATGAGCTGCTTTGGGGATACCCTGTAAATAGTATTAAATTCACTTGAAGTCAATGATTGAGATGTATCGACTGTGCATATCACAAAATAATTGAAGATGAAAGAAAACATGCAGTGAATACGTTTATTAATTTTGAAAAATTTTATTTTTTTAATTTTAATAATAAAATCTACCTCGAAGTCTTTTAATATTTGAATCAAACTCTTAAGAATTATTTTTAATCCTTAAAAATATGTTAATATTTTAAATAAATTATTTTTTTATTTATTTATTTTTATTTTAATCTTTTTCTTAGGCTACATATTTATATTTATATGGATATGTTTAAAAAATTTAAATTCGAGCTAGCTCTACCCACAGCTTCTCAAATAGTTAGGGTATTTGCCACACATATTTATGCTTATTACAACTGACAATTTTGGTGGTCGTGTTTATCTGTTCTTAAAAAATCATCAGCTCGACGATCATTAAACTTAACACACACACACACATACACATATATATATACATATTGTATATTTATATAAGTTTTTCTCAGTGGATCGGTTAACGAAAGCGAAACGAGATCTTGATGGGCAGCCAATGGGAGTCGCTGGCATCGTTGCGTCGTCGCAATACGGACAACATTTTGTGGAGCTCTTTAATGTCTCTCATGCACGCAACGGCAAGCGTTCGCAAGGGTTTTGTATTTTTTTCAAATTGTGAATAATGAATGCATAACGCAATAAATTCGTACAATTTTAACAATGCAAAAAGCGAACAAATTATTGCCGCTTGAATGGATCGGATCGTATCGGATCGACTGCGAGAGTATTACTTGTATTTGGCTGGGCACGCCCCGGGTTAATCACAAGAAAAAAAAAAAAAATTAAACAAAAAATGAAAACAGCGCAAAAGCGAATTAAAAATATTTGCTCAAAAGGGTTGCACAATGAAGCCAATAAACTGCCTGCAAGTGCTTCCGCGCAATTTCATTCAGCGAGCCGTATTTCAATAAACAATGCCACAACATCAAGTACGGCAAGAAGCTGGCGCCGGCTTTTAGACATTTTTCGCCCTTCTCTCGACGCGGTTTTCGCCTTCAGCCATTGTCGATGCTTTGATTCGCCTAGCTGCCTACATAATTGGCCGACGTGCTTTGAGTGCGGCCATGCGGCGTCTGTCCCTAGGGACCGTATGGGTGCTCCTCAATCTGGAGCGTACAGCGTACTCTGTATTGTCTCTTCATCCCACGCTCTATGCAAATGAATTGATTCAACTTGAAATATCTAGCTCAACTGGTATGTTTATATCGAGTTTTACTAAAGTTTAATTATATGGTAGTGCAATGGAGGCGATATGAGAAGCAGATCTTATGTGGGGTAGAACTTTGATAAATTATTCCCAAAACTTGATAAGAGTATTTAAATATCTTTTTCATATACATTCACTTCAGTTTTTAAGCTGTATTGAAATATAGAATTGAGCTTGAATATTAAATATCATCTCTTTTTTTTTTGTGATCATTTCGATGTAAAGATCAGATCAATACAAATTTTTTCAATATTATGAATGATTTATTTCTCTTTCTATGTCTCTCTCTATATCTCTCTCTCTCTCTTACTCTCTCTCTCTCTCTTACTCTCTCTCTCTCTTACTCTCTCTCTCTCTTACTCTCTCTCTCTCTTACTCTCTCTCTCTCTCTCTCTCTCTCTTACTCTCTCTCTCTCTCTTACTCTCTCTCTCTCTTACTCTCTCTCTCTCTTACTCTCTCTCTCTCTTACTCTCTCTCTCTCTCTCTCTCTTACTCTTTCTCTCTCTCTCTTACTGTCTCTCTCTCTTACTCTCTATCTCTTACTCTCTCTCGCTCTCTAACATTCAGCTCTCCAATAACTCATTCTATGTTCAAATTTCTTTTTTTTTTTTTTTTTTTTTTTTTTTTGTAAAAATGTTTATATTTTATTAACCAGCTCTCTGCTACCATAGTGGCAACTTAATCTAGTTTTAAATTAAAAATAATAACAAAGAGATCTAAGATATAGATTTAGATTATAAATGTACATATATATGTGTTAATATTATTACTATTATTATTATGCTACTTTTTTTTTTATATTATTTCTTTTCTATTTTTATATTTGTTTACATTTTATAAGATTATCCTTTTAGGAAGATCCGTTGGGTGGCACTTTTTGAGGCGTCTCTTCCTCGGCTTGGCAGTTAGCCGTCTGGCTAGTGGATTTCTATGGCTGTCAAGACGTTTGAGATATCTTGCCGAACATGATTGTAGGACATCTCCCACCTTTGGTACCTTTAAATCCTTTTCGATGTCTCGCGTTCTCATATACCATGGAGCATCGCATATTCGTCTCAGTAACTTTGCTTGGGCAACTCTAATTTTATTTAGGTTTGCTTTGGATGCAATGCCGTATATTTCCAGGGCGTATCTCCATATAGGGCTTAGAATGCTCTTGTAAATCAAGGTTTTGCTATGTAATGATAGCTTGTTTTTTGGAGCGAGAAGCCACGTCATCTTTCTGGCTTTCGCCATTACTGAATGCCGTACCATCGTAGTATGGGCCCTAAAATTTAGTTTCCTGTCTAATAACACTCCAAGATACTTATATGAGCTCTTTTGTGGGATTGTGGAGCCCAGCATAGTAATGCCACTACAAGACAGAGTTCTTGTCGTAAACGTGACGTTTACGCACTTGCTGGTGTTGATGCCTATGTTCCATTTTCTAGCCCATCCTTCAAAGCTATTTACATATTGCTGCAAGGACTCCGTTACTAAATTTATGCTATGACTCCTGGTCAAGACTGCAGTGTCATCTGCGTAGGTTGCTATAACGACATGTTCAAATTTCTTAATTCTAATATTTACCTCAATATTTTCTTCATTTCTATTTTTAGCTAGAAACACATTTGAAAGACTTAACTCCCTAAAATTTTCAACTCAATGAGAGAGCAGCCTTTGATATATTGAATAGACAGCTTTTGCCATTAAATTGCTATTAATTATGCATGGATTCAATTTCAAAGGCTCACATGCCCTGCCCTTGCCCTTGCCCTTGCCCTTGGCCTAGGCCTAGGCCCATGAAAGCTGAAGCACCGCAAACATCTTGTGCCGGGAATAAATAACCATTTCCCTTTTCATTTTGCTTATTTTTTTATTATTATTAAACAAAAGCACCTTCGTTTTCATCAAGATCAAGATAAGAGATGAGAACAGATTGTAAAGCTAACTCCTCTCATTAGTCGGCGTCAATATTTGCATAATGTCTAAGATTCTTAGCCATTAAAGGCGGCTATTAAGGAAGCAGGTGTCTTCCATGTCAAGATTGTGCAAGATTATGGAAAATTTCCAGAAGAAAAAAAATATATGCGCTGTCCATGCTAATCGTGGTAATTCGAGTCCACCGAGGAGAAACAAAAAATGTGTGACAGTTGTTGGTCTAATCCCCCGCACAAATGTCACGAATTATTCGAGTCGAGGTGTCGTCGGCCAAAGCCAAATGTAATAATTTTAATGATTTTTCACAAATGCAAAGTCCAGCCAGGGCTTAGCCCGGGAGGGTGGGGATGGCGAAAGGGAACGCTTGACACGCGTTCTCTATGTGCACTTAAGGGTAGACTCTGCTCAGGGGGTTGGTCTCTCTCCCGCTGTTTAGACAGCGCCCTCATCCGGTGTTGCTGCACCCTTTTTCAGGCTCAGCCTATTAAACATGGAGACTAACACACCACTGAATGCATTGTTGTAGCTCATGTTGTTGCTGTTGTTGTTGTTGGCATAATTGCGCATATTTTAAAATACAAATTAGCAACGCTGTAGCAGAAATTTCAATAGCGTTTTAAATGGCCGCAGGCCTCGAGATATTCATGTATTCATATTCATACATTTATATTCACTCGCAAGTTCTTTTGACTTTTGGGTAATCTGAGAGGGGCTGCCTTGAACTTTTGTGTGACACACGCACACACACACACACACACGCACACTCACACTTATATTTATGTATATATAGAGCCATGCCCAATACATCCATCCATCCATCCATCCATTCATGCATCAGGCGTCAGCATTCAGTCTGTGGTCATTGGCTCTGGCATCTCAAACAGCCATGGCCAGGGTGTCGAACAGTTTGTCAAGCGAGTGGCGCACTCCAATTTATACTAATACCCTGTAGTTTATGGTGGACTAAAGGATCTGATGCGCTTGGCAGGTTTAATAGCTATTAATGCTTGTTTATAATACAATACTATAGTAGGGGCATTCTATATTCACTCTCTTTATTAATATTCCCTTTCTCTCTCCCTCTCCCTCTCTCTCCCTCTCTCTCCCTCTCTCTCCCTCTCTCTCTCTCTCTCTCTCTCTGTCTTTATTTTTCTCTCTCTATCACTCTCGCTCTATCATTTTCCTTCTCTTGTTTTCACTCGTTTCCCTGATCACTTAAATTTACATACCAAATGTTCCTCACTCTATCTCTCACTATCCTTTCCACACTCACACACAAACTAGCACAGGGTATCTCCAAGTCGGTCAGCATACAGATTGTTATTACTTTTGTTTTCTTGTTTTACCTGCGCATAAATAGCAAACACTATTCGGATTTGCGGAAGCTGCAACTGAAGTTGGAGCTCAAGCTGAAGCTGAAGCAGCCTTGGCGCTACATTTATCACTGCCAATTCGAGCGGGGCCATGGGAAAAGGATCCCAGGAGCGGGATGGGAAGGGCCAAAACCTGGTCAGGTCGAAGCCAAGCGTTCGAGTGTAAATGGAATTCTGGAAAATGAAATTGCGCAGGGCACAAAACAGTGAAAGAAATAAGAAATGTTGTTAGCTGAAATGCAGCCACATGATTGTTGTTGGATTGTCAGGCTGTTGGGTTCTTGTTTTTGAGTTATTGGTTTTGAATTGATGTGGTGCTTGGTGTGGTCGTTTCACTCGTCACTGCCAAGCCAACAAAAAAAAGACCGAGCGAGTCGAGCAGCGCTTGGAGAATTCACTTAAAGCTTTAGACAAATGTTTTTGCATAGCTCTACTGACACATGTGGCCATGTCACATAGCCAGAGCGCAAACGATGTACTCATTTGCATTGAAATTCACTACGATTTGCTGAGGTAATACGAATTCGTATTGAAGAATGTATGAGGATAAGTAAGTTATGAAATGAAAGAAAGTTGAGCCGCAAAAAGTAACGAGTAGCTAGCAACGGGAAAATATTAAAACCTGTATATTGCGCTATATATTGTACATATATCGATTAATGAGTACCTTGTAGCGGATGATGTAACGAGTAACTAGGGGTAACGATTATTAGTAACAAGCTCAGAACAACGTGTTGAGAGTAGCGAGTAGACAGTAACGTGTGATGAATAGAGAGCTTAGAATAATGAGTAACGAGTATGGAGTAATCATTCAAATGTGCCGAATAAGTAAGTAAGTAAGTAACGAAAAAAAGTAAAGACTGACGAATAAGAAATAAAGAGTATGGATTAAGGAGTAACGAGTATGGAGTAAAGAGTAACCTGTAAGGAGTAACGAGTAAGAAGTAACAAACTCCATGCTTGTTACTCCTCAGTCTTTACAGACAAGATGTAAGTAACGAGTATATACTATCGAGTAGGAAGTAACAAGTAATGGGCAACGTGTAAGGAGCCATGAGCAGATAATAAGCATATTCTATATGCTAAATCTCTAGCAATATTATTTAAAATATATACAAAATCAAATATTATATATGATTCATAAGCACACATATCAGGTTAGATTAATTATAGCGTATTTCAGTTTCGACTTTCAGAACCAACCTAGATGCTGGCTCGATAGTTTCTTTTTTTTTTTGATATACCAAAAAATTTGTCACAGCCACATTCTGCAGACGTTGAACATGTGTAACTACCTACAACAATGCAACAACTTGCTGCACTTGCAACAAGCTGCAAAGTTGTGAAATTGAAATTTAACAATCGCTGCAAAGTACAAATGATAAAATTCTAAATGAAAATGCTGAACAGCTAGGAAATACCCAGTGAAGAGAAAATTTTTATGTGAGCATAAAGAAATTGGCTGAATAAATTATATTATTTATGATATAAAAGCAATATCTAGTGAATTGTAAGAAATATTTTTTAGATATTCACTGATAAAGACATATATTTGGACCAACTGCAAGCTTAATACTTTATTGTACTATAAAATATATAAACAGAGTATATATGCCAAGCTCAAGCTTTACATTTCTTATAGTGTTTATATATTCTATCTTATATACATTGCATATAAAACGCATACATCTAGATCAACTTTAGCCTCAACATTTCCTATCTGCTCGATCTACAGCAATTTAAAACATGCCGCATGTAAACCAAACAAAAGTCGATTCGTCTCTCCCTATCTCTCTCTCTCTCTCTCGCTCTCTGTCTCCCCTAGAATTCGTCGTGTCGTCGAGCTTTTGCGTAAAGTTTTGCCAGCCACATTCAACACTCAACTTTGAGCATTCGCAATGTGGAATCTGCATGCCGCATCGAATCCAAAGCGTGCCCCGTGTGTGCACTTCACGAGCTGATAACTTATCTTTGCTCCGACTCTGGAACTGGAGCTGGGGTCGGAACTGTGGCTGGGGCTCTCTGGCAATGTCTGTTACAAATGTTGCAATATTTATGCCCCGCACAGGAAGTTCGTATTATGATTTGCACATTATGCAAATTGCGCTATCGTAAATACTTTTTTTTTCCTTCTCTTCCCAACCCAGGCACGCACTCTCCCTCTCTCTCTCTCTCTCTCTATCTATCTCCCTTTGTTGATGAAAAAAGAACAATAGGCGCCGCCGTGTGCACATGATAAATGTGATAAACGATATTTGGGCAACAATGCGAGCCACAATAATTTATAAGCCAAGAAAGCTCTCGGTGAATTTATTTGCCAATAATAAATGCGTCTTACTTGGCTATATGTTTACATATATTATTATTACATATATGGAGAACAGAATATACAGGTTACAGTAAATAATATTCATTAAGTAAGAACTATATTTAATTTTAAAATTTAGCAAAATGTTAACAAATTATTGTTGACAAAGAATTTCGAGCTAATAAAACTATTACTCATATGCTGGACAAATAGACAACAGATTTATTAATACTAAAAAAATAATTATTATATATATTTTAATTTTGTCTTGTCCCATACTCTACAGGTGAATAAGTTATATACTTATATAGATGAACGAGAATGTGTAGACACCTTTATATGTGCCACTCCTCTGTTCACTTGTGGCACAAAGAGCACTTACCATATCAGTTAAATGAACAGCTTAAGATATTAACGTACTTGTCATGCTGATTGACGTGAAGTGTATTGAAATTGATTTATGTATCAAAATGTGACAGCTAAATTAGCAACAGCCCTGCTTAAGCAGCTCCGATATATACGAGTATATGATATGCAAATTGATGATGTAGTCTGTCTGCAAATTGGCAACATTTGATTTGCCAAGACAAGCCAAACGACTGAGAAAGATAAAGAAAGGATAACGTGAGGGGGAGAGGGAGAGGTAGTGACAGAGAGAACGGCACGAGAATGGGATTCACGATTGTCACTTGAGTTGCTTGCACGGAATGCAAATGAATATTGAATATGAATATGATCAGAATTATAGCCGAGCAAGCAGAGAGGCAGAAAAATGATAGCGAGCGGATACCCTGTAAAGCGAGAGTTAAGGTAGGGATAAGTTCTAGTTAATCCTACATAGATTCCTCTCACTTTCACATATTATTTTATACATCAACATCTGTTGGAATATACATATGTAATATTTACGTTTCTCGATCTGAACATAGGGTATATACCCTCATCTTTTTGATGATTTGCTTATACAATTCATTGTTTATACGAGCACCGCAAACATAAATTTTCAATGAGCTAAAAATATTTGCAAAATGTTGTACGCAGTTGTATGATACTCTGCGTTAGTTTACTGGTCAGTGTATTGATCTTTTAGTGATTTGCTTATAAGAACTCAAACAATACTTTATCGTATAGTACACTTAGAGAATTATTGCTGATAATCATAGTTTCATTTGTCTCTGTCTCTCTTCGGCTCAGAGGCTTTATTTCTGTTTGTCTCCTTCTCGCGTGCTTACTCTGTTCTTTACTCTATCTCTCTGTCTCTTACCTTCTGTCAAACAATGTTATGGAACTGTTTTTATAGTGAACAGTTGTCAGTAGGCAAACCTCCTCCTCCCTCAATCTCTATCTCTCATTCTTTTCACTTGTCTCACACTGTTCCTGGTTCATGACTTCTATCTGTCAACTCTTTCTAGTTATATTTCTCTCTTGCTCTCTCTCTTTCTTTTTGACATACTCTGCTATTTTAGATATAAATAAATTATAAAACATATAAAGAAGTTTTAAAATTAAAATTTAATTAAACTACATTATCAACAGCTTCGTGATGCTACTACCCCTTAAATGTCAGCATTTTCTAGCTACAGGGTATTTTCAAGACATTCTGCACTTTGGCACATGAATTGTTTATACGAGCAGCACAAATATGCCTTTGTCTCTCGGCGGGGGCTGCGTTTAAGAAGCGCCTCATAAAAATATGATTCATTGTAAACACTTGGACTTGGAGTGACTTCCGCTACGCTGCGCAGTCCATGAAATATTTATAAATTCATTCGTGAAGTGCAGCAGCCACTTGCTGGCTGCCAGGATGAGAGGATGGTTGACTGGCTCACTGGCTGACTGGCTGTCCGGCCAACTGTAATGAGTTGTGGGAGTGGAGCACGCTGCATGTGATCGCTCATCATCGAACAACTTCAAACGGGAATGGAACGTGTTGCCACTTTAACTGCCATTTAAATACACAATTTGCAGTGCCAAAGAAAGACATGAAAGTGAGCAAGCTGCAGCAGCAGGAGCACAGCGGTTGGAGTTATCAAGGGGTCTTTGGAGCAGGAGGCGGGGCCAGACTGTGACATTTATTGGCCGCATTATTTCAGCGCCAGCAGTCAACAGCCCAGGGGAGCTGCGAATGCATTTGGAACTGCATCTGCATTTCAGCTGCGCTTAGCTTTTGATACTCTAGAAATATCGAAGAATTGTGATTGGGGTATGCTGTTAGAGTATGCAATAGAGGATGAAATGTACTGAAAAAAAATATTTTAAATTAATTAAGAAAAAAAAGGATAGATAAATTAAATTTATAAATTTTTTTAAATTTTTTCAGGCTATTATTTTTATATTATTTATTTTTTAAGAGCCAGGTGAGATGTCTTTAATTTTAATTAATTTCAAAATTATATTAATTTTATTTAAAACTCTTTTGAAAATACTTGAACTAAGCAAATTTATCTCGTCTTTTCTTTAGCTAGCAATATGCTAAAGCTGATCGATCCCGAGAATTTTAAGAACTAAACTCTTTAAGTGTGCTATAGAGTTTCGTCTGAAATTAAACCAAATAACAAAATTTATTTTTTCCAATTTCAAGAAATTTCACAGTCAACTCTCTTGCTAGACGAACAAACAATGATTACAGGATATCTGTCAGTCAGCCTCCTGTCTCGTTGTCTCGCCGTCACTTGCCTTTTTGTCGCTTAACGCTGAATTTTTGCATAAAATCTGAGCTGCGGACCCCGTCAGGGTTTAGGGCCAACAACGCGACGGCAATTTATCAGCTCTGCCCCTGGCGTCAGCCTACGAAACTCTCCAAGTTGTTCGCTGCTGCAGCCGCCTCCACGCGGCTCTAAAAGTTTTTCCGACTGACGCCGCGGGCGGGCAACAGCAGCAGCAGCAGCAGGAGCAGCAGCTGCAGCTGCAGTTGGAAACAAAACCAAAAACCAAAACCAAGACCAAAGCCAAGTCTCAATCCCACCTTTTTGGCCATGGAACACGATGCGGCGCTAACGAGGACAAGCGTTTATGTCAAAACCCAATACGTGATGCATTTAGCAAGCGGACTCTGACGCCCAGCGTTTCCCGTTACCTCTCCTTCTCTATCTCTCTCTCTCTTTCTCGCTCCCTCTCTGTTTCTCTTTGTGCAAATATTTTAAATGCATTTTGCTGCAAGTCAGCGACAGGATTTACACGTTACGCCATTCTTCGTCTAATTGGATGGGCTGACGCTCAACTGCCTTGGAATAGCATTTGGTGCTCGTGGAACACCTAAAGCTAAACGCTAGAAAATAATACAAATTTGCATTTAAAGGGCCCTAATAAATGCAAAATATTAAAGCTTTTTATAGGAGATTCAAGATCTTTATAAAAGTTGAATATACATAAGTGAATATTCTAAATCTGGAATACTAGAATATTTAAAGTAGCAGATTTAACTTAAATGTCAATAATAGATAACTCTTTAAGATCAATCAACATTTTGCTGGTATTTAGATTATAATCGGTTGATTCATTGAGCAAATCCTTTAACTTTTTTCTATATCTGTCATAGTTATAAACTTTTGAGGTTTTATAACTGAATTTTACGGATTTACATTTTTTAAATTTAATTTAAAAACCTTAGTTTATTTTTGGAGATGATCTCCGAAATCTTATAAAAAATTTTTTGTAGTAATTTGTCGTAAAGAAATAACTAAGGAAGGTAAATTTACTCACTTTTTTTTGTCATTCCACGTCTCTTGCCTCTCTATATCTCTCTCTCTCTCTCTCTCTCTATATCTCTCTCTCTCTATCTCTCTCTCTTTCTATCTCTCTCTATATCTCCCTCTCTATTTCTTTCTCCCTGTCTTATCTGAATCACGCTAAATTACTCTGAAGGCTTTATATTATATTTTTATTTCCATACTTTTCAATCGAAATTTATTCACTGATTTTTAATAATATCTCAGCATTGTTTATATAAAGCCTATACCTATAATTATTTTATGTTTATTTTATACTTATTATAATTTCAATAAATGTTCAATTGCTTGTCAATTTATCTTAATTCAATTGCTTTTTCCTATAGTCTTCCTGAATCGTTATCAATTAATGGGAGTCTGTCCATTCACAATATTCGATTGCTTACGCTTGGCGTCGACATCTACATTTGGCATTAACGCAATCCCCTCGTCTGGATTGGCACAATCTATTAATTTATTTTCTCACTTGTCAACAATTCCATTTGTTGACAAAATTAATGATTGCTTCAAAATAAAAAGAAACTTTTACAAACTGAGCCTAAGAAATTCACCAACTTTTTCGGATAACTTACAGTTTTGTTGTTGTTGTTGTTGCTGTTGTTGCTTGTTGTTGCTGTGCTGTATACATCTATCATACAGGTCTTAAGTATTTTTCACAATTTATTTACGTCACCTGGCACTTGGCACTTGCCTCGCTTTGCATATCTCTCCATTAGTTGGTCTCTTTTGGGCACTTTTGTTGTTCTCATTACCTGTTTTTCATTTGTTGCCAACTTTTATTTTCATTTTGCTCATTTTTCTTCCAGTTTTTCGTTGTGGTTTTTGTTTGCTTAGGACGACGAGGTTGGTATCCTGAGGGCGGAGTTAGCGGTGCTCCAATCCAGGGCTGCCAATTTGACACTCTGGAGGATTTGGTGAGTCTGACATGCGTAACGCCATTAAATTTATCAATTGCTCAACGCACCCTTCGCTGTCAGCGACACACTCACTGCAATACCCTGTAAGTTGTGCAAAGAAAGGGGGTGTATGAGAGTTGATAGAGAAACTACAGCTGAAGGGCTCTATGATACAAGCTCTCATTCAGTGTATTTTAGCTTTATAATTTTTTACTCCTTACAGGGTATTTTTCCCATCAGCAACTTCCAATTAGACCACTTCACTTTGTTGTTATTGCTACTGTGATATTTTTTATTTGTCGTGAAAAATTTACAAGTTTTTTCAATCAACGCGACGCGACGCGACGCGTGGCTCCTGCGGTTGCTTTTGATTATTTACCCCAAAAGAACTTTTGGTTTATCCTCGACAATGCATCGTAGCAATTTATCATTAAACGGTCAAATGTTTTTCAAAGTGCCAAGTCGAGGATTTCAGATCAGGCGGAATTGGGGTTTACAAAGTGTTGACAGACGATTAAACTTGCTGCAAATTATTAATTAAATTTGATGTAGAGCATGAAATTAATGGGAAAATATTGTTGTTTGTGAATGTATATATTATTGACTTTCTAATAAGTTTATGAATTTTTAAAAATTTATTTGGAGTTTATATCAATATATTTATGCTAAATATAACGAAACGAAGATAAAATATACATAGGAATATATACATATATATATTTTATTTTATTGGATTAAATTATATTATTATTATTATTATTATTATATATTTAATATAAGCAACTTTTGCTGCTCTATTTGAAAAATTAAATAAATAAACAATGTTTTATCTTAACTAAAATCACAACTATATCATTTTATCAACTCATTCTTGTACTGTTCTTGTTGCAATGAATGATGCAATACTTGTCACGTCTCTTCAGAGTACTTGATAAGCATTTCTCATTCCTGTCGCTGTGACATCTATCCGGCTTTGTATGCTGTGCCCCCACACACACACACACACACACACACACATGCATACACACGACAACTTATATCTAATAATATGTTCAATATTCCTGCTGTAAGGCAACATTCAAGATTTATGATAGCCCGCACAACTTGTATTTGCATTTGCGTTTGCCGTATATGGATTTTATGGCCCGGATTTATGAATACAATAAATCGAAGCACTCGTTTAAGTTTATGAGTGTGTGTCGCAGGTGTGCCCAAGATGGGGGAGAGATGGGGCAGCTGAGAACTTTTCTAGAGACTTAAATTGGGCTTTATGGCAGATTCTATATGGCCGCTTCTAAACTAACGGTCTAGCGATATGACAAGCGTTTTCACTTTTATTGCCAACATTTAACAGGCCATGACACCGAAGCGCAACTTTTTCAACAACAATTTGCTTTATGGCGCGGAAACGGAGCCGCAGAGCGCTGCAGCCACTTGTCAAAACATGAAAAAAGATACAAGATACAAAACTGCAACAGTCAGACAACAGCAGCAGGAGCAGCAGCAGGAGCAGATGCTGAGTTAGAACTCGGCTCGCGTAGCTAACCGGGCCAACATTTTCACACCAAGCCAGCGACAATTTGTCTGTGACAGAGAGAGCGTTGCCTGGTCCTCTAACTGGCTCTAGGAGTAGATAACTCCTTCTCTCTCTCGCTCTCTTGACCATCGCTTCAGCGATTTTGTCAACATTATTCAAGCATAAACATGACCCAGCACAGCACAACTCAGCTCAGCTCAGCTGACGAGCCGGCAAAACGTGAGGCCAGCCAGCGAATCCAAATGGGATATCAAAACGTAACGCCAATGCCTCGGAACAAGCATTTAAACGTCGTTAGGTTTGTACAAATCAAGATAAATGGCCACGGAGCATGTGATGCACTCACCCAGTGGGTGGAGGGCAAGTGGGGCTTTCAGCTGGCTGTTTGCATAGCACAATGCAAGAAGAACCTGCAAAAGAGATGGAAAAATTGAAAATTGATTTAAAGTGGAACTTTAAAGTAGCCAAGAGCACATTGAAGACATGCTAAAAATGTTCTTTAATTGACTAGTTCTGCTAGACTGAAAATGGTATATGGGTTACTTTATGTTACATTCATATGCGATAGTTGAGCTATTAATCAAATAATAATGTATGTGGATTATCTACCAAGTGGCAATGTCATATATGCAGCAAAAGCTGAGTTCAGTTAGGTAGAGGAATATAAAGAACCTTGTATATATGGATATACCAACTCTTCCCTCCTTAATAACAATTTTGATCCTTAGAGCTCATCAGAGTTCGTTTGTATATAATATGATATAGTGACTATTATATAATATATGTATATAGTATTGAGTTATAGACTATAGCCCAAGTCCTATATCTATGGAAATTCACTGCAAGATAAGCATTAGTGCAAGTTTCAATCGATTGTCGATAGGAGGAGTCAATAGGAGTCAAGAGCTACTTAGGAATGAGTCACAGAATCTATATTTAAGCGAGCAAGAAATGTTCACGTCACGTCACTTCATAAACGTCCCACATATTTATATGAGAGAGTAAACTCCAGCCTTTTGGCAAGCCGCAAACAAAGTTTCTAGCTAAACAATTTCCGGCCGTGCGTTTTACATTATTAGCATATTGACGAGTGCCAGGCCCCCAAAAAACTGTCTAGTCATAAAAGTTTTGGCAGGGCTTTGAATCAGCTTGTTGATGGCAAACTTTCGACTTTAACTTTGCCTGGGCACAAGTCAGAGCACATTATCTTCGCCCGAGCTGCCTTGCAGACATCCAGCCCAGAGACGCCAGGGGATTAATCTAAACGAGCTACTGCTGGCACTTATGTGTATGCAAAGTGAAATTAAGTTACAGCTGAGTAAACACACGCTTCTATTGGCTTTAAAAAGCCAAACGAATTCGGACTGCATTCGGTCATAGCTAACCAAATAATCAAGCGCTCTTAAGTGAGGCGGGGGAAATTAGCGAGATTAACGCGAATTATTTTTAGCATTAGTTCGCAAAATTATTTGGCTCTATTCAAGTAAATATGTGTATGATATGAGGAACAAATGATTTGGGAAAGATTTTAAAACTTTTAAAGACTTTGTCAATTAGCTTTGCGTTTGCCATTTGCTTATTAAAATTCATATTGCAGAAACTATGCTCTCTCCACAATTAGATCAATCTCCACTCTTCCATGGAGTTCCCTCAATTCTAAGCGTTGCACATCATTTCACATCAAACGCTGACGATGCCTCATTTGCAGCATAAAACGCACAATTTGCCGAGCATTTAGTCAGAACAAATAAATCCAGCGGCTCTTCGCTGTGGCGGAAGCGAAGGCAAACATAATCAGAGACACTCGAAAGTTCAAATGCATTTGGCCAGAGAAATGGCCAAGAGCAGAAGCGCAGCGAACAAAAAGTAAGAGAAAGATAATTTCAATTAGAGCAATTATTAATAGGTACCTAGAGCAATTTATAAAGGCATCTGCTGCACTCGAACCAAATGTAAACTAATTGAGGAAATTAGACTAATTAATTGGTCTGCCGGAAAATGCAAATGAAAACAAAAGCAAATTCAGTGAATTTTTGAATATAATTGGCTAGAAACTACTCAATTATCTTGCATCATCATATGACGAAATACATGTAATGAAATGAAGACAATAATAATAAAAAAATAAATAATATCTATATATATAAAAGAAAGTTGTGTAAAAGTGTCGACCGCTTATAACTTGATTTGGGCTGAACCAATTTTCATGGTTATTGATTTGTTGGATTTGTCTCCGCAACGAGTATAGTATAGGGTCTTAAAAATACTGAAAAAATTTGCCGAATACTTGAAAAACGCGGTTTTTTCCCCAAAGCTCACACAAATATGCGAGTGTTTGTGCACACAAGCTGCAAAAGTGAGTAGGTATTTTTTTTGCATATGTGTGTGTGACATATGCCGACGCTTGAGCGTCGAAAAAAAGTTGGGTGAAAAGAGATACACAAAAATTGAGTCATGCAATGTGTGTGTGTGTCCGATGTTGAGGTTTCTTTCGTGCATGCCTTCGGTTGAGTTGTTGTTTTTTTTTTTACGTACATATGTACCTGTTTACGTACTTGCTGCTGGAAAAGCGCGCACAATAAGAAAAAATAGTGAAGAAAAAACAATATTTAAATCAAAAATATATTTTTTTATATTCATTTAATATATTATATAAGCATTAATTTAATTAACAAACTAAATATATTAAAGTTTAACATAAGAGAAATATAAACATTAGATTGCAAATAACAAAATATTATGTTTTTTCAGTCAAGTTTAAAATAAAAATCAAATTACAAATTGTTATTTAAAAAAAAAGAGTGTAAAAAGAGCAAATTGTCTACCGTTTTTGGACCTAATCTATTTCTTTTTTCTGTTATTATGTTGCCCGCTAAAGAAAATACTCTTTCAGCTGCTGCACTACTTTGACACAAACACCATGGTGCCTGTAAAACACTTGGGTGTCATACATGTGTTTTGTCTATTTGTGTTTGTTACCGATTGCTCTCTTCACACTCTCGCTTTTTTTTTACGTTCGCTGTAAGTGTAAGTGAGACCGGCATACGTTGCCGAAAAATACTTGGGTGACAAGCAAAAAGAAAACGGTACATTGTTGTGAGTGATAGCAAGATATTGCCTGCATGAGCAGCACTCACACAATTTTTTATAAGTGTGTATTTATGATTTGCTGAGCCAGTGTTGAGTAGCACCGGCACACAAATTTTATTGAGTGTGAGTAAGGTGGCAAAAAATGACACACTTGCAGTTCTCTGGTAGTCAGTCAGTCTACGGCACAGCCTCAGGCGAACCTGACTATTCATAAAAAAGCACATTTGTTAAAAAAAAATTTTGAAAAACAATACGCGTACGGACAAAAGCAAAATATCTCGAAAGTTCAGGTAGGTATTGTTGAATTTGTTTTTCTCAGACATTATTTTTGTAAATAATTTATATTTGTATTTCTCGACATTATTTTTGTAAATAATTTTTATTTATATTTCTCGATTTCTCGATATTTTATGTGGTTTTGTGCGAGGGCATATTCAGTATTACTATTAAAGAAAATGCCGCGTCCTAGAAGATCTAATCTTTCCCAGCGGACCCATAATGCAATTAGGCTACGGAATACCGCGAGTCAATTATCTGACGAAGAACGAGAAAGGCGCCGCGTTAGTACCCAACAAAGAAGGGCCTTAATTCGTGCTTCTCAAAGAGAGGCAGCCCGTGAAACGGCAATAAGAAATAGTTCAAGGATTGATTTGAATCGAGCAGCGTTTCGATATGATTGTACCATTGACTACAGCTTGAATCGTTTAGTTTGCATTGGTCCATTGGACGTTGTTTGCCAGCATTGTGGCGCATTGAAGTTTGCTGGTGAAACGCCCGGTTTGTGCTGCCTTAGTGGTAAAGTGACATTGCCATTAGTGGTCTCGCCACCAGAGCCATTGCGTTCCCTGCTTTATGGCGAAACACTATTGAATGGTAAGATCAATCATTGTTTTCATTTTAACTTTATATACATTTTATTCTGTTTGCTTTTGGTACACAAAAAAAGTTATCACTCCTAATTTAGTAGAGAATATCTGAAACGCACCGTTCACATGACGCTTTACAATACCCGCTGATGTTTTGGCAAGGAGACGATGGATATCACTTTAATATCAAAATGATAAATCCATTGAATAGTAAGATCAATCATTGTTTCCCAACCTGAACAACATACCTTTTAATCATTTTTTACCTAGAAATAAGGGTAGGGCAATGCAACGCTTGCTGGGACTGCTAGTAT